>JALIZH010029225.1:0-23782 GCA_030522465.1 Rhipicephalus appendiculatus | reverse complement strand
GCTGCTGCACAGTTGACGTGATCGCCGAGTGGGCCGCGTTTATTTTCGTTCACTTTTAGGCCACCATAGGTGCAACTGAGCAAACTCATTCACTTTGAGGTAACAATAAGCAAAAAATGAGCGCACTGAAACTAATTCACGCACGATGACGCACGCCTTGTATTCGAAGAACTTGTTACCCTCAAGAAGAACCTGCAACCTCTGTATGTGAATAAGCTGACTTCGTTATTCCGCAAGCACATCCGCTGAGCAGCACAACTATAAGTGTAGTAAAGGTGGCTGTACAGCCGGGCTGCCAACCCATGATTAAAATATTTCCCCCGAGACAGCTGAAATTTCCCTTTATCTACCAACATTTCTCTCACTTACATAAAATAATTAAAATTATTCATGATTCTTTGTGTAACCGGCACTTCTGTTGTTTGAGCATTTCTTGTACAGGTAAGTATTTGCTTAGCATAATTTTAACATTGAATTGTTTAAACAAAAGCGAAGTAATGATTAATAGATAGCAGTACTAAATTATCTTCGTAGTTCGCGCCAGCTTGCGCCCCCCTTGTTCAGCCGTTTGAACATTTACACTCTCGCCTGCACACTCAGCTTCCCCATGTTTGGTAATAAACACGGAGTATGTACTCACGGAGAGGCTTCAAAATCAAACCGCCAACCTAGCCAGGATGTTAGCGCATCAGATGATCCATGCTGACTGATATGAGCCAACGCGGCGCTGCGCTTGCCTAATTGCGGGAAATTCAAAAGGCGGTGTGATATATAGGTACAATGTTATTTTTAAAAGAGCAAAATTATTTATTAATCACTTTACTTCATATTTTACTCACAGCGCAAAACAAACAAGGACGAACGGAATAGCACACACGGACGTCCTTGTTTCTCTCTCGCGCAAAGTGGCTAAAAGATGAATTCGTTCCAAGTATGCCGGCTAGCAGTTTTGCCTCACTTCCCTTCGCATATTACGCAGTCACCCAGACAAAAAAAATGAAACATATTCCGGCGTTTTCAAACATGCGGTACAGACCACGTAACAAAATTTTTCACCGACACGTCAATGTAGCTCCCTACGTATACATTGATAAGTTAAAGCGGTCCATGTGGGTCTTCCATAGAGGCATCTTGTGGCATCGCGTTTTACTAAGTTCTCGTTTTGCGTGCAGCATTCCAACGAGACGAGGGGTAATGAGGCTAATATCGGGACGAAGGGTAATTATTAAATGCGAGTGTTTAGCGACTTATGTAAATATAAGGGTAATCGTGTGCATTTCACAGCGCACCACAACGAACTATCACCCGCCTACCCACACGGTGGGCTCACGGGAAGACCTCTGAATATTGAGAAAACCAACTATCGCGGTCAGTATATGAGAATTTTAGAAAAAGATCGAAACAAAGAGTAACATGTCCAGTTAAGTGCGAATGGTTGCCATGAAAATGTCAAAATTTATTTTGAAAATGAAATGAGTAGGGTCATGCAACATTTCCCGCGAAAAGGCAAAATTTCCTTTTTTTTTTTACCACACGGACCTAAACATTAGCTTAATCTGGGGAATTCCCCTCAAGTTCGCTTCAGGGGAATTTCACGTGCACTGCTTCCAGTAGCAGCAGCAACAGCTGTGAGCAATAAACCTGCCAAGCCGTTGGAGGCGTCACTCATTGATATTGCACGAAATTAGGGTGTCGAGAAACTGCCTGGGTTCTCAGCGACAAGAAGAATGTTTGATAACGTTACCCTGACGTTTGCTACGCGTACTGCACCGACCAAAGCTTGCATGACGTCAGCAGTAATCACGTGTGCAATTGTTTATTGGCACGCTGTCCTAAACGCCTTAGGCACGCGCATATCTTCCATGGAAAAAGAGAAACAGCGCGAATAATAATAATTATTAATAGTTGTTGGGGTTTAACGTCCCAAAACCATGATATGATTATGAGAGACGCTGTAGTGGAGGGCTCCGGAAATTTCGACCACCTGGGGTTCTTTAACGTACACCTAAGTCTAAGTACACAGAGCTCGAGCATTTTCGCCTTCATCGAAAATGCGGCCGCCGCGGCGGGCATTTGATGCCGCGGCCTGCGGGTCAGAAGTCGAGCGCCATGACCACTAGACCACCGCGGTGGGTGAAACAGCGCGAACACAGGACGAGACTGAGATGGACAGCGCTTAGTTTTCTGCGTTCACCCTGTTTTTCGTTTTCTATCTACATATAGACCAACCGTCGCAAATAAGCTCTCCTGGTACGTATATCACTCCTTGCCCAGGACGAAAAAGCGTCTAGAACCACGTACGTATATCAAGCGGGTGTAAAACTAGGCGAGCCGGTGGATATTCGGGCTAAATGTAATGCACAAGGGACAAAAACACGGATAAGTGTACAGAACAGGCGCCCAACTAACTGTCGTTTTTTTTTTTTCCTGCGTGTCTTCGTGTGGGCTGATGTTGAAAGTATAGGTAAAGAACCAGCTGTATCCAAAGTCCATCTTTTTCCGCAAATGAGTTGTGCGGAAACCCGCCAGCTGACGGAAAGGTTAAGAAAGGGAAAATAGACGACCACCTGTTTGTAGCAAGAAGCCGAAAAATTCGTCCTTAGTTGCCGAAAAATTCGTCCTAGGGCGAATTTTTTCGGCAACTAAGAAGCTTTTCTTTCTCAGAAATTCGTATGGATTTCCTTGTGACTTCTTGCTACAAACAGGTTGTTGTCCATGTTACCTTTCCTCGATCTAATTCTACTTACTTGCGGGTTGGAGCGGGGATTCATTTTTAACGACGAAGCTGTCAAAACCTGCTGTAAAAACTTTGGTGTGTACAATGCGCACAAAAGACTACCATCACCATTAACCGGCATGCGCTCTTTTCATTCCTTTCACAGGAAAGCTGCTGAAGCTATCGGTAAGTTGTGCTCCATCGTGCATAATTCGAGAGGTAGGTATGCGCCACAGAAATTTGGCAAGCCCCACTGCAGAGTACCGCAGGTGCGAACGTGAAACGAAAACTCTGCTCAGCGAAGTGGAGCACGTGAAACACGTGAAAGATGAGAAAGTAATAAAGCGAGAAAGAAAGATAGGAAGAGAGGGAAAGAGAGAGAGAAACTGACAGAAAGAAAGAGAAAGAGAAAAAAGGCGAAGCAGGAAGTTGAATGATTCCAGCCTAACAAAACAGCCAATAATCTACAAACAACCTAACAACAACTAGCTAAAGTCCCAAAACGACCTAGAATCAACCTAGAAAACAACATTGCTAACAGCCTAGCAGCTATAAAGAAGCAAACTAGCATCACCTAGCTAAAAAGCCTAGCAACTACCTAGGAACAACCTAGCGTCACCTAGCTAAAGTATATAAACAATTGAAAATAATCTTGAAACCAATTAACATCACCTAGCTAAAGTTTAGCAACAAGCTAGAAGTAACCTAGAAACAATCTAGCATCATTTAGCTAAATCATAGGAAGAGCGTTGAAGTAACCTAGAAACAACCTAACATCACCTAGCTAAATCCTAGCAACAACGTAGATGCAACCTCGAAACAACCTAGGATCACCTAGATAAAACCTAACAACAACCTAGAAGGAACCTAGAAGGAACCGAGCATCAGCTTGCTAAAGTCTAGCACAACCTACAAGCAACCAGATTAGACTAGAATCATCCAGCTTCGCTGATTCAAGCCTTGTGCGAATGAGTGCAAGCTTCAACATTTTTTTTTAATTCTTATGTCTTATAACTCTGGGCCTCCATGCCACCCGCATCGAATCACATTGCAGGAGATATCTGCTCGGCTATGCCAAGAAGGCGAAAAAAAAATGCACGCCCAACAATGAATAGCAAGAGATATACCCTGGCGTGTTTACGAAGCACACCAACCGGATGGAGTTTTGGTCGTGAACGAGGAGAGCAGGAGGCAGGACAACACGTAGCGCTAGTGTACGCCCACGGCTGAAACAGCTCATGCATAAAACCCCGGCGCACAATGAAGGCTCCTCAGCACCGCGGCCAATATAGGACTGGCGGCAGAGTGGGTAGCACAGTATACATACATATGCACATGCCGGAAATGTTTGGGTCCAATGATACGCGACCGTTGATACGTCGAGCAACATTCGCCATTTCCTACCCGTATACTCCGAGGATGAAGCGAGCTCTGTCTGTTTGTTTGCTTGCTTTTTCTTTTAGTTTGATGTCACATACTTGTCCAAAGGAAACGACATTCTGCCGAGAAAGCGAGTTCGTCCTCCCGGAGCCGAAGTCGCTTGGCGGCATTTTCGAGCTCTCTCTTGCTGCTTCATTTGTCTGCGTGTTTGATGTAGATACACGCTCCCGTTTGGTAGTCTGTTGTGTGTTTAAGGACAAGCGGTCCCTCCGCTCACGTTTACCGCTACGTTTTACTCTTTTGCCCCTTGAAGCCTGCGCGCCTACATGTAGTCCTCTGTATGATGTCTCGCTGGTGATTTGCCTTGACATACTGCGTGGAAGTTTCTCGGTCGAGTGACTATACGAGCTCAAGCGGGTCTGTTTGCCACTCGCGACACTTTTTGACGTCCCAAGGTCCACCTCGGAGGCTGGTCTACAGGGGGCCAACAGCGGAGGTACGTAGAAGACAAACAACCGCAACGCATAAACTGCGGATACGTCGCATAGCCTTCTTGCTCATAAAGCACAAAATATTGCTGCGGTAAAGACAACGAAGAGCATAGCAGGAACTGGAAGAAGACGAAGACTCTAGACGTTCCCCGAGTGTCTTTTGTTGTAATGACTCGGCTATCCCTAGAAAAGTACGTACACACAAATACGTGACACTAGGCGACTCTATATGTTCTTCATGATTTCTATATGTTCAGTGTCCCTTATGGGTTATGCAGTGGACACTGCTCATCAAGGAATGTGGACTTATTGGACCTAAGGGCACGAGGCTTGATGATTGCCTGTTTCCGGGAGTATGCGCCGGTCGGCGTGACCAGGCCCATTGAGCCCCGCTAACCTTCATGAACAAAACCGATTGAGCATTGCGTTTATTGACAATTTTTTTTCCCATGTGTCTACTTACTTGCGTCCTCATCTGTGTTATCTGTGTTTCTTTCTCTCCTCTTTTCTTTCCTCCTATGTTCCTTTCCTCTATGTCTTCCCCTTGCCAAAGGAGCAGGCAGGCGTTGGGCCCCATGAGGTGGCAGTTGTCAGCCTGTTCCCTCCCTATTTCCTTGGTCTGCTCGTAGCTTTTTTCCATGATAATAATAATAATAATAATAATAATAATAATAATAATAATAATAATAATAATAATAATAATAATAATAATAAGAAGAAGAAGAAGAAGAAGAATAATTATGTCGAGATATTACTATACTTATCGACTACGTGTAGTAAGTCTCTTTCGCTCTATATCATTGGGCAAGTTGCTCCCGATTACGATTCTTTTTTTAAATTTATTTGTTCGTCACTAACTAGGTGCACTGAATGCATACTGAAGCGAACCTGATCCTGAACACAAGAAGGGATCACGGAAACGCCTAGACGACCGGTTGGAAGGACTACAATTACGTTAATAAAATATGTGTAAGCATGCACGGCAAACTCTTCCTGTTCAGGCTAAGAATTCAGACGCCGCTCGCTGTTCATTAGTCAGTAAAAAAAAAAAAAAGAAAAAAACGATAAAGCCAAGAGGTATTGTTCCGGACATCACGCACGCTACAATGAGGAGCGCGCATCGCGATATTTCACAGCGAGTAAATTCCACTTACCGTCGTTAATGCTGTGCTTGAGTAGTACACAGTATTTTCCCGACTGCTTAAGATCCGTGATCACGCAGCTTCTTCGGAGAACGTGGTGGAACATGTGTTACTTGTTCCACAGCACGCTACGTAAAACGATTTGCAGCAAGATAGTGGTTCGCACGAGCTAGAAAGGAGGAAAGCTCACAGCGCGCCTTTTCTCGGACCTTCCGGCTTTGCCGATGAAAGGATGCGCACGAGTTCTTAACAAAAATTCAGTTCTTGAGCTTTGCGTGCGAAAACCACATTACGAATATGCACGCAGCTGTATAGGGAATTTCATATAACTTTATATCATGTGGGGTTTCTTAGTATACATGTACCCGAATTTAAACAGATGGGTGTTGTTCTTTTTTCTTCATTTGCCCCCCTTCGACTTGCGGCAGTAATGGCTGTAAACCTAACAAGCATCCCCAAATTGAACAGCGGTTCTCATTATTAGCTAAACTGCCACGACGGGCTGTATGCGTTATCATGCTTCTTTTTATTTATTCTTAACCTTACCTGTTTCAAGATGCGAACAAAAAATAGCCTAGTTTATTTTCTAAACGTTCGTCCAAATCGGATAACCAGTAGGGTTCATAGGGTCGCAGAAATACATGGTACAGTTTGTGGATAAGTGCTGGAGTCTAAAATGTTACAATAATGTTATTTGCCATCCTGAGATCAGATTGGCTTAAAATTCTCGTAAGACTCATCAGAGCTCATCAAATATCTGAGGTTTGCTGGTTCTGCCCGCCACAAGAGGCAAGTTCTGATTTTGTCCACTTTCATTTTCGTTCGTCTCATAATTATTATATTTGCACCTCTTCGCTTCATTATTTATTGGCTTCACATATTTTGCGTCCGACGAAAACGGGCCCACGGTTTGTGAGGTGATCCATCCCCTTTCATTTGTTTATTAGCAGCTTTCGAGCCATGCTTGGCTTTCAGGACTGGTTCCGGTTATCATGTTGTGTCCCGAGTGTGCTTTCCACGCACTTGCATCCTCATGCCACCATGAGATCTGTGTTCAATGCGGTAAACAAAGTTTGGTCGGGTTTTCGAGAAAGAGATTGTTGTTGCTATAGTGACGCTGTGTTTATATGTTCTCTGTGTTTATGTCCTCTGCGCTGTGTTTATATGGCGCTGTGTTTATATGACCGTGTCCAGTGTGCGCTGCAACTAAGGCGTTCATTTTTTGTCAGCTTCATTAAATCTATAACTCGTGCGCATTGTAAACTTAGTTGAGAACGTAGTCTAGGATACGCAACTGCATATACACAACGTAGTTTAAAAAACTGAAGGACACTTTCTACATTCCAAAGCGTGTTCGGCGTAAGCTTGTGGCCATTAGACTGACTGTGCCATGTCGTTTTTTTTTTTTCTTTTACACTCTCAGTGGGATGACACACAAACGGAATGGGTGCGCGTTTTCTTTTTTAATTTTTAACCACGAATCGCAGCGAGACTAATCTGCCTCCTTTCGCATGCGTTCGTATTTTCTCGCGGTGTGCATCGTGCAGACGCCATCCGCTTTCCAGCGCTTAAATTGACGGACACTTTTTATATTCTAAAGTGTGTTCCGCGAACGCCTGTGTCCATTGAGACGGGGTCGGTCAGAATGGAACGCGATGCGCGCGTCTCCCTCCTTGCATTATTGGAAACTCTAGGCACAGCGACGCTACGCAAGCAAAGCGCGAGCGCTGCAAAGTCCGACGCGAGCGGCGTCTGTTTGCGCGCCTCGGCGGCCACCTGGCGCTGCGCCAGGGCTCGGACAGACAGATCGACGGACGAACGGACACGGACGGACGGACGGACGTGAGCATGAGACACTAAAGTCTTTCGCCTTAATATAGTTTGAAGAGACCAAAAGAATTGAACAACTTTTCGAAACTCGCGATTACGACTACGATGATTATAACTACAGGTACAGCCAAGTTGACAGCGCGTTAACAAGGCGACAGCTACGTCGAAAAAGCAGCTGTCAACGTAATTGTCATTGCATTTGTAGTCACACGTAATCAGCGTAATTGCAATCACCACAATTAAAAAGATGCGCATTTTCGTGGTCTCTTTTGGCTGACCACATAACTTCTTACTTTGCCTCTCGTGTATTTAAAAAAAACGTAGAACCGGTGGCTTGATCATTTTTGCACAGATGCGCTTCACTTTCTTTCTTACGTGTTAGTAATCGAGCACCATTGGGGAACAAGTATTGAGCAAATATATCGTCATAGCGGTTCACCCACAGGCACCACTGAAACGCTTCGATGTCCCAAGAAAATGTTCCGCGGACCCAGATTGCCGTTCAGTGATCGATAAAAGAAAACGATTTCCCGCGTCCTGCCAATATGTCTTCTTTTCACTAGTGCGGAACAAACAACCGCTCCCTTGAGCAAGCAGCTGTCACGAAAGACATTTTCACGGTCAGTCGGCGTCGTCGGCCCCCGCAACAAACATGTTTACTCCACCGGAGCAATACAAACCACATCAAATCGAACGCCTGAAACTGCCGAATCTCGACGTTACTTTTTATACCCTCGTAGTGGGCGGACGTCCATGGCGTAAATAAATACACACACGCGGTGCCCGACACGGTATACTACGAGAAAACACTTGCACAGCTTCGTTGAACGTTGCTCGCCGTAGGCTTTATTTAATGCTCTTTAACCGCTCTACGAATGCCAGAAAGGAAGGAGTGCTGACGGTTTCGTCGTCCTCAAGGCTACACTTAATGCTGAACGTCATTTTTTTTCAATGTTTTATTTGTTTTGCTGAGCACGCTGCTATATTTACAGGCACCGCGCGTCGTAAATATGTTTGCTGTCCTCAAGCGCCGTGACCGGCATCTAAACATAGCGAGACCGGGAGCGGAAGTCCTAGGCTACTCGCAGGGGGGCAACCCGGGGAGGTTATAAAAAGAAAGCAATAAAAAGAACGTTCGCGAGTCATTCGTCAGTTTCATTCGCGAAGAGACTTTCGCGATAAAGTGGTCTCTCTGCTCTGCATAGAAACCTTGTTTTACTTTCGAGCTCTCGATTCGGGAGCTTGATTAAGAGGAAAGCAGGCTGGTACATTTTTTAAAAAGCAGCTTTTCGCAGAAAGCAGCGCCGACGCTTCTTCTAATCTGATTACGGCATTCGGGGAAACTGCACTGGCGAGCGCAGACGCATCTTTACTCCATTATAACCACGAACAGGGACCGTTGGGCGAGTTGGGGGGTATGTTGATAGTTAAAGAAAGCGCGAAATTAACAACAACACATAGAAGCGAAGAGGACAGGACGACGCGCGACTAGCAACTTAAGTTTTAATCGAAAGCGCAGAAACATATTCCCACACAATAAAAAAAAATGAGAAGAATAAATGGTCACGCAGCCGCAGAATGAGTAAGAGCATAACCAAAAAGCCAAACACGCGTTAAGCCGTCGGTCACGTGACATCAATATATTCCGCTTCGCTGCTGGATATACCGCTATACATAAGGACATCTGATTCACAAAGCAACAGCTTTGGTGATATGGGCGGCCGGTGTGTATACCTTCCTGTGGTTTCGATTAAAAGCCCTAGTAGCGTGTCGTCCTGTCCTCATTGTACCTCTGTGTCGTTATTTATTACGTGCCTTCTTTAACTATTTACAACCGCGGGTACAGCCTACTCATCAAGTTAAGTGAAAACAATTTAATTCATATTTACTATACATGCCAAAATCCTGAGTTCCCGAATTTTTTCAACGTTGGCGTAAATCTAAGCACACTTGCGTTATTGCATTTCGCCTCTATATCAGTGCGGCCTTCGTGCACTGGAATCGAACCCGCGTCCTACAACTTAGCGGTGCGGCACCAAGCTACCGCAAGCACTCGTGAACTCGCATTATGTTTTAAAAGCATACCGTAAGTGAATTTCGAAGAATCACTTGCTATATCAGCCCGAAGCTACACAAAACTACAGTTGACATAGGTCGGCAAAAATAACTGGAACTCACTCAGACTCACTGAAGAAATATATCTTGCGGTTTGGACTCACTCGGACTCAGACTCACTAAAATTTTCCTGAGCCGAACTCACTCGGACTCAAAGTCACGAAAATTTTCTTCAACCGGACTCACTCGGACTCAAACTCACCAAAATATTACTCACCCGGACTCACTCAGACTCACGGCTCAATTTGAGTCTGAGTGAGTCCAGTGATTCGACTCATGAGTGAGTTCGCCGACCTATGACAGTTGATGATGAACTTTGCTCGTGGAACTCAAAAGCCGTAATGATGTTCGGCGTTCCGTAATCAGCTTAATCGTCATCGTATAAATGACATCTCGACAGAAAGGCCGTGGTGTAAGCGTGCTCCCTTGAAATCATGAATTAGTTTTTTGGCTGGAGAGTTACCACTTGATCGTGGCACTCTTCACACACCTACATTCACATATTATTTATTTTATTTTTTTTTCTTTTACGTGAGTGCATCCTGAACAGAAGATTGAGCGATTTTAGATTGGAGAACAAGAGAGGGGAGCAGTTGTGCAGAATTTTCACGACTTCTGACAGTACTAAAGCCTGATAATGTTCAAACGCAACATACCAGGCGTGTGTGTGAAATGACGAGAACCGACTAAATGTTCGGTAAAGCATCCGCAGCCTCGCGCATGTGCCCCACGCAGTCAGCGTCACTTATGCACTTTCGTAAGGCAGAAATAAATGAGCCTGAAAAATTTGACTTTTTGAAGCGGTTTGCGTTTAATCGGAAACCGAGCACCAAATTAATCGACCGCTTTCTAGTTCGCATTTTATTGAAATCATCATATTTTGGTTAATTCCGTGCTTCTATTGTTACCGAGCGTACAAGGAGCGAGTCGTGGTACAATTACAGCGCCAGGATTTTTTTTTTAACTCTACTATCTGGTTCGCCTAACCATCCGCCACATCGCACGACTCATTTCCTACATAAACAATAAAAAACATCCATTCCCGGTTTGTTTTCTTTTTTTTTTTAGCCCATGCCGCGCTCCATATAACTTTCGAAACACTTTTGTTCATATTTCCAACCGCCAGAATGAATCACATCTTTAGCTGGAACTGAAAAGCAATCACACGACACTGGGGATTTTCTTATGGAGCACCCGCTAACGGACCATCTCTGGCAAGCGAGGCGATTGCTCGCGCAGAGAGATTTACCGCGTGGTCCATTTATACTCACTCACCCAGACAAAATGGCCTCTCATCGCCGCTGCTATGCGAGCCACTCTCTGTATCGCTGAGCTGTAAGCGTCCTCAAATTTATTTTCAGCGCAGCATCTGCAGCGAACGTCCGCTACCAAAAGCGTATCCCTTATGAAAATGACTCTTGATTTTCCATTGCCGGATTGTGATCGAATTATTGACTTCATTGATTATCCATGGTTCCGCAATACTCATTGACTTGCTTCAATACTTCGTCCACAAAATTTCTGTTGAGCAGTTCGCATTAAAAGTTTCATTGACTCATTTCAATAGAAATACCATTGAGGGAATATTTCCTCAACAATATTTCTGTTGAGAACTTTGCAATAAAAAATTTCATTGACTCATTTCTATCAAAATACCATTGAGGAAATACTTCGTCAACAACATTTCTGTTGAGCACTTTGCAATAAAAATTTCATTGACTCATTTCTATGGAAATACCATTGAGGAAATATTTCGTCCACAATATTTCTGTTGAGCATTTTGCAATAAAAATTTCATTGACTCATTTCTATCGAAATGCCATTGAGGAAATATTTCGTCAGCAATATTTCTGTTGAGCATTTTGCAATAAAAATTTCATTGACTCATTTCTATCGAAATGCCATTGAGGAAATATTTCGTCAGCAATATTTCTGTTGAGTAGTTTGCAATAAAAATGCCATTGACGCAGTTATGTCGAAATACCATCCAGGAATTATTGACTGCCGATGCAACTATCGTGCGACTTAATGTAGTTCCCGCGCCATTAACCTCTGGTAAGCCCCATTTATTTCACTCAGTGCCATCTCACAAATTTCGATACTGTAGGTCCGTCCAGGATACACACACGCACACGCATGCAAGCACGAACAAACACACACATGCACACGCAGGCACGCACGCACGCATGCACTCGCGCATTGGTTGAACAATTCGGTGGTGGTCCAGCATTCGTGAAAGTTCTGGTACTGACGAAGGCCGTGCCGCGGCCAAAATGGTCACAAACTAGTATAATACAGGCAATTTTTGTAAGGGCGCCCTTTCATTCCTCGAACTATATGTGCACCGGACCTGCAGAACTTCCTCCCACAATTACCTTTGAAACTCCACGTTTCTTTCACAAACATTCTTCGTGGTTCTCTCTTCTCGACCGACCCTTTCTTGTGAAACCTGTACCTCGCGCTACGACTGATAAATGAAGATAGGTTGGGCGTGCAGGCGTGGTTCGCACATTCTCAAATTCTATATGGCGTGCGTCAGGGACGTAAGCTTTTTTTTTGTTTTTTTTTTTTTGGGGGGGGGGGGGGCTTGTCATGCGTGTGTTTATATACGGATGCAACGGTAAATAATTCTGGGGGGTGTTGAACAGCCCCCCCCTCCTCCTCCCTCTTCGGTCACGTACGCCGATGGTGTGCGTGTCGTTCTCTTTCATCGTTATTTACCACTCCGAGAACAGTTTTTTGTGTATGCGCGGGTTCTTTGACTCTGACTTCTCTGGGAGCAAATATGCTACAAAAACCCATCGGAAACTTGTAAATATTGTCTTGTATTTATAGATCGGATACTTAACGAACACAGTAACTCGCAAAAGAGAATAAAATCCTTGCAAGCACTGTGTGCCCGTTCCGCCTTTGTTTCTTCAATGCCAAGCAGTGGCGTAGCCAGGGGCGTGGCACACCGGGCACGTGCCCCCCCGAAATTTTTTTTCGCCATGGCATGCAGAGCGAAAAATGACCATTTCAGGCAGGTGCCCCCTCCGAAATCAAGGAGGTGCCCCCCCCCCCCCCGAAAAAAATTTCTGGCTACGCCCCTGATGCCAAGGGCAACGTATTTCGTGGAAAACTGCAAAGCGCAACTTCGAAGCGGAACAACAATCACATTGAACACAGGACAACAGCTTTTTTTTTTTTTTTTCAAGACATAAGTAGAAGAATTCAGTATTTTTTTTATTGCGGTTACTATTCAGTATATTGGCTTTCTATTCAAATGTAAACGAACTTGCCCAGAAACGAAGTTTGTTAAACCATATTTTTTTCGATTAGCTCTTGCCCTTCTATAAAAGTTTTCTCCTGCTTTTATTACGACGACATGCGGTGTACTTTTAAATAATGTTTCAGTGGGAGATTTGAAATTCATAGTATGTATACGAACTTCCTTACGTGTGCCACTTGAAATATATCAATTAAGGCTAACAAAGTACATCAATACGAAAGAAGTTGCAGCTGAATCATCATCAATGCGTCACGCTTAGGGCGACTAAGGGCGAGGAATTGATGGTGAAATTTATTCGTTGCTCAATACGAAGAGGTATTAACTGGTACTGCGAACACTTGTTGTCAAAAGGTGCGGGTTTTCTACGTGCCTTTGTTTTACACACGCATGGACGCACACTTTTAGCCAGCCGTAAGGACAACAGTTGTTACTGCTAGCAGTAATTAAAACGCACCCCTCGTGTACAGATTCTGCATATGTTTAAACAACAAAAGCGCAGTAGTAGTATTAAGAACCGAGCTGACGCGGTTGCTGACGCCCGATCGTACAAAAGGTGCGCGTGCGAGAAAGAAGTGGGGAACAAGGCATCGCCTCCGAGATTGCACGTCGGCGCGATCTAAGAGGCCGTGAATAGACTTCTAGCATGGTCGACAGCTGGGTCGTTGGTATGGTTCCATACTATTTAAAGCAGCCCAAAGGACAGGACGAAGTGGACACAACGCTTACTCGCAACTAGAAGGTTTACTAGAAGAAGCATAAAAAGAAAACAAAATGAAGTGACCCAAACGAACTGCGCCATCGCCACCACGTGCGAATCTTGCCAACATGCGCGAAGGCAAGAAGAAACGATAAAAAAAAAGAAAAAAAAACAGCGATCGGTAAACAGTTTTAACGTCTTAACACTAGATAGGCAGCAACAAGGTATAACAAAAAACAAAGCACAAAAGCCAAACAGCATCTGTCATGGCATCTGTCTACCCCGCCTCCAAAAAACTCATTTCGGTTTGCGATAACGCCACTGTAGGAGAGCTGTACTCTAGCCTTAACAGAAAGGTGTAGCCGAAGGACGGAGGAGAGCGCTGCCAGGCTAAGCCAGGCCAACGCAGTTCAAATCGCGCGCCCGCTGAGCGAGAGCCAATCAGTTCAAACCGGAGAGCGCGCAAGCGCAGTCGGCGCGGTGACGAGGCTTGCCCGGACTCGAACGCTCTCGCTGCGAACAAAGTTTGCTTCGCGTACGTACTTTTACCGTGTTTATCAACATTACGCGTGGTTATCGTCGTTGAATGGACACGTAGTACTGCTTACATTGCGTGTCGGTGCGTACGGGTGGTTCGGGTTGTTGTTTGACGCGGAATCTACGGCGGCGATGCGTCGTCGTGGGCCCAAACAACGGACGTGCAGCGGGCGCAGCTTTGTCTGAACGGGATCGCAAGCGCGCCTTTTGACGAGACTCACAGGACTCACACCAGCGGATACCACACTTCGGTGAGTTCAAGAATGTTGTCAAATCGGGTAACTGAGTTACATTAGTGCGTGACGACTTTTATGCAGAGAAGAGTGCTCGGGCGGCGAGTTACCCCGCTGTGCAAGATAAAGGGCCTGATACGGAAGTATGCATTGCGCTAACATCTTTGCTTTCTGTGCTTGGCCGTGTGTGTTGCCGTATGCGTTGATTGCAGCTGTAAACAAGCCGACGAATGCACTTTCCATTAGCGATTCTGTGCTCTTGTCATGCAAGCCTTGTGTTGCTGAGCCGTTATTCCTTGGTTGTGTACAGTGCGAGATCGTCGCCTGAAGCGGCTTGTACAATGCCTTGTCGCCGTAAAAGTGGGTCTGCTTCTAAACGTACTAGTTCCACATGCACTTGACGTTATAGTTCAATAAGCATGGGTATAATGAACTAACGTGCAAAGGTTGACGGGGACGCAGATAGAATAACACAATGCTGTCATGCATACGCTACGCTGCTCAGAGCATGCCTCAGGTTGCATTGCCGTCTTCCGTGCTGCGTCGCTTTTGCAAATAATTAGCACGATTGTGCATTGGATAATATAATAATCTGGCTGCGCAAGGTCGCTGCTCGTAGCACTTAGATGTGTACAAGAAGTCCACTGGAAGCCGTGCATTTGTGTGAATCGCGCTGTAGATACAAGTAGTAACAGGAAGTACCACACATACAGTGGCGTAGCCAGGGGGTGGCACACCGGGCCCGTGCCCCCATCGAAATTTTTTTTCGCCATGACTTACAGAGCGAAAACTTACCATTTCAAGGGAGCCCCCCCCACCCCCCCCTCCCCCCGAAAAAAAATTTCTGGCTACGCCCCTGCACACAGACAACTGTAAACTGATTTAATGGGAAGTCGCACAGCGTGCATGTAGCGTGTTTTCTTTTTGGACATGACAGATTGTTTATAAACGTTGTATGACAGTCGGGCTCCTGTAATTTTCGCACAAGAACTCTTAAGTCGGCGTAAATTCTTTGCCGCAAGCAAAGTCACATTGACGCAGCTAATCGTTTCTCCACTTTTTAATTAATGACATGAGGGAAGTGGTTGATGTTAGACTGATATAGTGCGTGCCAGGTTATGGCATGCCAACCTTTTTTTTTTCTTTGAAATCACGAACGTTGCATGTAATCCGAAATGTTCAACTTCAAATTTTATGGGTGATGTCGGAGCTAGGAGCGCCCGGCGTGTCAGTAACGTGGCGCCTCTGAACTACACATGACGAGGACGTGACGACATTTGAAAAAAAACTTGGTATAGTTGCACTCAAGTCAGTAAATAAAAAGTAGTTAACAAGTTATTGATGGTTAGTGTCAGTTGAAGTTACGCTTATTAAGCAAGTGCATGCTCTGCTTGTTGCTGTATTTGAAAAAAAAATTGGGCCAGACATTTATCTTGTCATTTCATATTTTCTTTCTGTTCAAACACAAATTCTTGTAACAGTGAAGTAGCACTGTTGCAACAGCTTCTATCCCAAATGGTTTAGGCTGTGCTGGTGCATTGAAACACTACTTGATTGTGTTGTACTGTACAGTTTTTGTTTTCCTTGGTGCTTTGATAAAGAAGGAGGAATTTAAATGGGGGCTGTTATTTGCACGATTCAGTACTAAGGTGTAGGATTCCATGAAACTGGCAACAATGCTGCTTTTGTTTATCTAGTTATCGGAGAAGGAGCAGGTATGCGATTTGTGCTCTGGCGTGCTTAAAGCACTGAGAAATTGAACAAACAAAAGAAAGGGAATAAATCAAGGGCTTATTTTCTTTGTTAGACACAACCTGATGAAGCCAAGGGAGGCATAGGGGAGATCATTCATAGTTTTTAAATGTAGTGTTGTAATTATGACATAAATTAAGAGGAATTAATGTGGACAAAAACACAACATACTGCTGCCAGGGCCTGAACCTACAACAAAGTATTGCATCTGATACTCCATCGCTTTAGCTACCACAAAGTCGCTCTCTCATCCACCCAGTGGGCACCTCTGTGTGTGTAATCCCGGCGGTGCCACACCAGCATTCACAGCCATGCTGGTATCGCTGTAGCTTGGGATCTCTTTGCGAACTGGTAGCTGACCAATACACGCTCAAATGCTACCTGAGGGCATCAAGCTTGCTGGCACGAGGCCCTCGCTATGAAAGAACAAAAGGGGGGTTGAATCAAGAGGGCTCATTAAATTGAACAGAAATTGCACATTTATCATAGATGTATTCCATTTATTAAGGGGTGCTGCTGAAGTTTTCTTGTGTTCAATTGACCTATATGGCAAGCTGTATATTTCATCCTTTTTTGTTACACAAGGGCAGGAAAGTTCAACACCTAATGCATTATTACAATTGTTTGCAGTGAGCCATTACTCCTCTAATACTTGTTCTTAATGCATACTGGGCCCATTTTCGAGGACAATATTGGTATATAAACATATGCTTATGTCAAGCCATCGTGTTTAATATTTACTACTTGTGTACTGTGAGGCCTCTTTTATGCGCAAATTTATGGAACTTTTTGTGGTATCTGTTATGCATGTTCCCAGCACAGACGGCTGTTCAAGGGACTGAAGTGGTGGACAACTTGATGTAAAAGAGGGGAGCATTCTTCCTGCAAGTCTGGACAAGGCCATATTAAATGGTACGCATTTGTTTCCATCACTGCAAATAGACAGATAAGATTTTTTTCAAATGATAAACTTATTCCACCCATATTGTGAGCAACTCCAAGACAGGAAACACGTAATAGCAAGTGCACGTCATATACATGTTCCACTTGGCCGTGTAGTACATGTTTGTGGTACAATATACTGGATGCTTTGAGTTGAAAAGATTATAGAAGAGACACCTTAGATCAAGACTAATATTCAGAAATGAAGTGTCAACTACCTGCACTGCGCCATAGCAAGATGTCTGACTGAGCAAACGTCTATGCACGGCAGAATTAAAGTGATTTTCAGAGTTTCACGATGAAGTAAAGCCTTGGTAAAAGTTGTAAGGTATGCATGCTTGTGCAGTGGAGTGGTGCCGTCTTGGGCATTGTATTTGCCCTAACCAAGTTGCACAAATGAACTGGCAGCAGACTATGTCATCCAAGTATTATTCTTTACCTTTATGTGTGAAACAGCACAAAAAAATTAATGAAGAGCAAGACTGGTGGAGCACGGACAGAGTGCTGACTACCGATTGGAGGTTATTAGTAAAACCCTGCCACATATTCCAGTTTCAAAAAGTAATTTTCACAGAGGAAAGGAAACAAGGGACACATCAAGTGTCTTATCGTTGAGTAATGATACTCTTGCTGCCATGTCTATTGATGACATGCTGACTACCTTCTCGCCAGACTTGCATACAGTGTGCCTCTAGATCTTCACCATACTTCATTTCTGCATTTATTGTGAATCTGTCTTTATGAAGCAAATCTTTGCATGCACGCTCCTTGCACTGTAATGCCCAGTAACTTCCGTATTCATTTTTACATTGTTCTGCTAATGTTTAGTTTGGTGGTTAACATTGTCCTGTCTGCCATTAAAACCTTCACTGCGATAATACTATATTGTATGCTAGATGAGTTATTCAGTGTCCACTTGTGTGATTGGTGGTGCCCTTATATTTACATTTGATGTTTGGTGCTTGTTTGCCACTAAGCACCTTGGCCATTTATAAAACACCATCAATCACCTTCGCTGCTTAGTTAATGAAAACATGTATAACATTTTTCAACATGCTGACTAAATCAAACAGCTCTGAGTTGGCGTTTGGTGCCTGCTATCTTTTGCTTCTTACAAACCGTGACATGTATCTTAGAATCCCACTGTGAAACTGTTCAACTCTTTTGTGATTTCTTACTTTAAAGGAGCATTTGGCTGTTGTAGACTGCTTGTTAGTAAGTGTGGGTTTATAGTTAAAAAAAAAAGATTATTATTCTCGCAAATATATCCCACAGTGGATATGCCATTTTTAAGACATAACATTCCTGATAGCTGTTGTGTTTATTTTGCAGGCTTTATTGTAACCAGCTTGCACAACTGCACTAAAACCAAAGTAAAATGATGTCCTAAGCTTGAAAACACACTTTGCTGTCAGCAGTGGTATTACATTTTTTTTTTGTAGAGAAGCTTATGAACAGTAATTATGACTTGCAAAATGCACTTACCAGCATTTTAGTGTTTACAATACAAATAAAATGAAGCTACCCTTAATTCTTGTGACGTGGTGGAATTTCATTTAGGAGCAATAAAAATATGCTGCACAATACGAATTTTCTACTGCTATTCGCATCTCACTTGGGTAAAGTGACAAAATTATTTAAAATGCCTTGAAGTCTTTAAGAAGTGTAAATTTTTAAGGGTTTGCTTTTGTTTGTTAGACACAACATTAATGAGAACTAACAGACAATAATGCCAAGGAAAGTATAGGGGATGTTATTAGTAGTAAATGTAATGTTAATGTGAAGAAAGAAAAGAAAAGTGGATGAAAGGATAACTTGCCGCGGGCAGGGACTGAACCTGCAACCTTTGAATAATGCGTCTGATGCTCTGCCAACTGAGCTACTGTGGCGGCCATCCGCCATCCACTTTATGGGCTATATATGTGCATTAAACATGGGAGCGTCAGTCAGTGACGCTAGTAGCCATGGCCGCGAGTGTGGAACACTCTTTTTCTGTATTGTCACATAGCACGTGACTCCAACAAAATGCCTCGTAGTTTTTGTAACTTTTCTTACTAAACATATTGTTACTCAGTAGGCAAAAGTTAAATAATAGTTGGGCTAGTTTGCTGAACAGAAATGGGAAGAGTGAAGGGCAGAGGCAGCTCAGTCTTTTTGGTAGCTCAACTGCCCAGAGAGCACTAGGATTCAGCTGACGAAATTTAAACAATGACACGTGCAAGGAAGCCACTGTATGTGCAAGTAAAAGCACCCGAGCAACGCATCCCTATTGGTGGACTGTTAAAATTAAAAAAATGTAACCCATGTTTTTAACTGGACATGTGGGCTCCCTGACTGCTCACTTGACAGATTGGCAAGAAGAGTGCTGCAGTTTCATGGCTGGTTCAAAAATGTAATTGTATCATTTGTGAACCCGCAGGGCCGAAGTGGCATATTTTACTAAGAACCTTACCGACTGACTTCTGTTGTCAGTGAAAGTTTTTGCTGACCTGCTTGCATGTTCATTTCTAGCACACTTGTTGGAGCATTTGTTAGCCCATAGGGGATAACTTGCATTTGTGAATGAATTTCACCAGTTGAAGGCAAGAGCTCTGCCCTGTCTCTTTTGATTTCTGTTATATGTATAGCTGGAAAATATGTTGCAGCTAAAATGGCAAAGTATGGTTCACACCTTTGGCTTTGAAGGTGTTCATAAAGTTCTTGCACAGCGTACTTTTTGTTCTTGCCCTCTTTTGCATTCTTTACTGAGGAATGCACAATGCTGGTGATGCACTGCAGTTATTTTGAAAGCAGTGAGTGCGTGAGACGCGAGGTGAAAAAATGACGCACAGAGCACTACTTCCATCTAATATTTGACAATACATATGTGCAGTTTCTTCGCTCATGTCGTGGTAACATGCGTGCTCAAGAACACAGCTGTCGCTAAAGATTAAAGGCATCAACTACGCACAGAAGCAGCAACGAATCTTTAGCGAAGAAACAATGTGAGTCTTGTTCTTGAGCATGCGTGGTACCACGAGATGAGCAAAGAAACTGCATATATATGGCGTGCTTGTGTTGCAATAAATGTTCTAATAACACTCGTCGTTGGGCTAGTTGGTGCATTGCATGAAGGAAATATAATTCGCCAAAAAATTAACGAACATAGGAAAGCGCGAAAGACAGGAAAACGACTTGACTACGTTTGGTTGTCTAGCTGCTTTCACTGTCTCCTTCACCGTTTCCTGTGTTTGTTCATTTTTTGGCTGGATATATTTCTTTGTTGCAGTCAATATTAGTTGGAAGTAGTGCTCTGTGTGTCATTTTTTTCTCTGTCCTTGTCTTCGTTGGCTCACTGCTTTCAAAATATCACGATACCAACAAGCTCGGTCCCAGCCTTTACTGCAGCTACACCCACACAGAACTATTGAAAGAATTTCATTATGACCTGTGCATACTATATTATATTTTTCTTGTGGAAGTTTTAGTTATAAGTGCCCTGTCCTTCTTTCGCAGGCTTCATCTGTCGTAAGTCGCCCGGGACGAATGTAAAGAACACCCTGGCACCTCTTCTGTCGAGGGAGCCGAAGTCGCCCGAACAGCCGAAGATGGATGGTGCAACTAACAGTGAATGACTGTGGTTTTTATAATGTGCAAGTAAATGAAGGATCACATTATGCTAATTTAACACCAATTGCATTCACTAGTCAAGGGTTGCAATATTGTAATGTTTATGTTTATGCACAGTTACATTAAGTGAGCTCCTGATAAAGCTTAGGCAATCATGTATTTTGGTGGTATTCATAGCGCACACATTCCACATTAAATTGTGATCTGCTCCTTACTGAGTGTGCATGCAGGTCCTCTAAGCGATTGAAAACCCTTGAAATTGGAGAAGTACATTTTCAGGGCCCTTGAGAAACCCTGGAATTGGTTTCTTTCCTTAAAAAACCTTTGGAATTTATTGGCATGTGGTATCTAATATTGACTATACTACTTGCTTTCTATGGTCAGTAAACATTCGTCCAGCAAACTGAGGGGAACATGTCGTGCTCAGTGATGTCTTTGCCACTGTGTTTCCCCTGCTTGCATCATCGGTTGACCTATTGCTCATTTCAATTCCGCCGCTGCTGGTTTTGCCCCTTCTCCCCCTTTCTCTCGACTTGGCTTCTTAGGACTCGACTTCACTTCCAAGCGCTTGTGCTGATTTCTCCCCATTCTATGGCTAGGTCTCGGTGGTGTGATAGATCTTCTAGCTCAGCAAACATCCACTGTCTTATGCAGGCAAACTTGAAAAAAAAAAAGAGCTTATGCTCTGTGTGCTAGAAAGCAAGTACTTCAGACTAAAGCTGCAGGCATTGCTGCACAGGCTTAGTGATTGGCTACCACCATGTAATGCTTTCTATTCCTATTTTGTGTATATGAAGACCTTGACTTTATACCTAGAGGGTATTTGCTAAGTTGCTTGCTCTACTGGCAGAAGTCCAATTCACATTTGACTCAATCCCTATCAAACTTCAAAAACAGGAGAAGCGTGATGACTGTAATCATGTATTCAACGAAATTGTGAAAATGGGGAAAAAAATTTTGAGCGGTCATTGCCATTTCATTGTTTAGCTGGTCAGTAATCCGGAAAAGTAGAAGCTTCGTATGTACGTCACTTTCATAAAACAACAGTTTCCTAAATACTGAAAAAAGTGAAATGTGGGAACTGAACAAAATGACTTATCTAATATGAAAGATGTCCTAGTAGCTGCGTAATGCCGTGAAGTTTTGTGCACTTTAGGAACTGATGTGATCAGGTAGAGCATCGGAAGCATTTCCCAAGGTTGTAGATTTAGTACCTGCCAGCGGCAAGTTGGTTTTTCATCCACTTTAATTCCCTTTCCATTCCGTGTCATACTCACTGCTCTACAGTGGAAACCTACAAATAATGTCCCCTATACCTTCCTTGGCTTCACTGCCTCTAGGTTTTTATTGGTTGAATCGAAGTTTCGTACTTTGAATGCATAAAGCTGCCCATATTGTTTTGGAAACTTTGTTAGAGCAGAAAATTGATATTTGGGATGCTTCTTTGTGTCCCTCAAAAATCTTCAATAGGAATCCTTAAGAAAATTCTTCAATTTGGACTTCAAAACCAGTATGAATCCTGTTCACTCCTGTACATTTCATCCCATAGTGGCGTGCCCCGCCTGCAGCGTTATGCAATTTTTAGTTTCTGGCACGTCTAGTCACCTAAGATTTTATTTTTTATTTATTCAAATGGTGCTTTCTATAGTGTTCAAATTATTTTGTCATATTGGATGCGGTTTGCACAGTAGCGAGAAGTACTCTGCTATGTCAAACTGCAAATATTTAAAAATTTGAACAAAAATTGCTTGCTAAAAAATAAAATATTTTACTTAGAAAATTGTGTTTTCTTGTATTTTTTGCCAAGTTTCACCCGGGAAACTCGGCTAGTATACATTAAAAAACATGCTAGTTGAGTAGAATACAAGTTCATGGCGATGTTCATGTGTTGCTGCTTTGCCTGTGCATTGGTGTTGTAACCTCGAGTGTAAGAAAGGTGTCGTTAACTCACAGGTGCTTGCACCCCTTCCATACACTACCTCAATGGGTAGAGGGAGGCATGTACAGTGCTAAATTATGTTCTGTATGAATATCTGTTTGTAGAGGAGACTGGTGTTAGTATTGGCTTCGATGGACTTTGAAGATATAATACAAAGAGTTCAGTAATCTTTTAACATAATCTTTTCTGCACCTTACGCTGTGGCTGTGAAAACAAGCAGTGTAACCATTAATTATGTTGAAAGGTTTTAGTCCCGCTGGCACGAATCTGAAGCTATGTTGCCTAATTGAGATTATTGTTGCTTTGAAAGAATGGGCAAATGTAAATGTGGGCACTTCTGTACTGCAGGCCCAAGGTTAGAGTTAGGCTTGCTGTACACATGTGCTTGCATTTATGTTTGGCCATTCTCCCAGCTTCAAAATAATATCAGTTAAGGCTTCGTAGTTTCAGCCATGTTTCAATAGCCCTTCACTGTTGAGTGAAAACATCTCAACAATACGTCAATTTGGCATTCACCATTTTTTAAACGAAAACTCAATATTGATTTGCTTGATGGCTTTTCAATTGAAAGTCGCGGGCCAATTTTCAATACTGGTCAACAACTGCCTCAACGGTATTTTCATTTTATCACCAATGTATTCACAATTGTCAGTTCATTTCCTCTCAGCGATAAATCAATATAGATTATATTGATTGGCTTTATGGTCTTTCAATTGAAAGTCGCGGGCCAATTTTCAATACTGGTCAACAACTGCCTCCTCAACGGTATTTTCATTGATTCGCAATGTATTCGCAATTGTCAGTTCATTTCCTCTCCAATAAGCGATAAATCAATATTGATTATATTGATTTGATTTATGGTTTTTCAATTGAAAGTCGCGGGCCAAATTTTTCAACGGTGGTCAACAACTTCCTCAACGGTTTTTCTATTGATCCGTTATGTTTTTTCAATGTCATCTGTTGACATTGCTCAATAACTTCTCTATGTTTTTTTCAATAAGAATTTTTGTAAGGGATACCCTGTAGGCGATAGTGGGCGCTGTATTTTTAGTTCGATGCACAACGGCGGAAAATTAATTTGCGCCCAGCGGGAGTTAGAAAATTGAAAGGGAGAAGAGCAGCGCTCAG
>JALIZH010029223.1:0-27487 GCA_030522465.1 Rhipicephalus appendiculatus | reverse complement strand
ATAACTTCAGACGAGCTCAAACAATACATACTTCAGTCAAACTTCCAGTCCCCAAAAGACAGATATTATAGAGAGTGATATCTTACTGACAAGTTTAATACTCTAGCAAAAAGGTATAAACGCTTCAAACAAAGTTCTTGATGCAATTCGAGATGGTAGGCACACAACCGAAAACAGTGGGAGTTAAGCCTTTATCTCAGATTTTCAAACCACTCTGAAAACAGTGAATTTATCATTTTACCTTCTGCTCCCTTGCGACATGCGTGACTTAACAGCAATACTGACAGTTGGGCGAGTTGGTATGTGTTCATGATTAAAAACGGCGCAAAAGAACACGAAACACAAACGAAGGATACACGAAGACAGGCGCCGGACTCTCAACTAATCTTTATTCACGTCGACTCACACTTATATACGTGCACGTGGTCACACAAACAATGCAAAAGTAAAAAAAAAACACAGGCAGGGGGTTAGCACGCTAACCCACTCAAATACGAAACTTCTTTTTGCTGTAGGGCGATGGATGGAGCGCTGATACATGATTTGTTATTATGAATGTGCAAAGCCTCTATTATCTCGCGAGTTGTCTGTTTATTATTCCTGGCAATGATGGTGGTTTTTTCCAATTGAGGAGCGCACCCACACTCTTTGCAGTGCGCGCCTATATGTGATAGACCATCGGTGCGATAATTGGTCTCATGTTCCCTTAATCTAACATTGACGCACCTTCCGGTTTGTCCTATGTATACAGCGTTACAAGACAAGGGAAGGTTGTACACCACCCCCGTTGCGCAGTCAGTAGCTGGGGATCGGTGGTTAACACCGCATCCTGCCGTTTTATTCTTATTCCTTTCTTTTGCCTTCTTGCTGACACGTGCGCATATTCGTTCCAGCTGATTAGGCACTGAAAAAACTACTTTAACATCAAATCGGCCTGCCACGTTCTTCAACCCGTGCGACAGTTTATGCACATAGGGTACTACAGCTGTTTTCTTATTACTTTCCAGTTTTTCCAGAGCATGTGAAAAGTTAATCAGATCACTAAAGTCTGAAGGGAACGGAGACAAGCAAAACAAAAAACTGGAAAGTAATAAGAAAACAGCTGTAGTACCCTATGTGCATAAACTGTCGCACGGGTTGAAGAACGTGGCAGGCCGATTTGATGTTAAAGTAGTTTTTTCAGTGCCTAATCAGCTGGAACGAATATGCGCACGTGTCAGCAAGAAGGCAAAAGAAAGGAATAAGAATAAAACGGCAGGATGCGGTGTTAACCACCGATCCCCAGCTACTGACTGCGCAACGGGGGTGGTGTACAACCTTCCCTTGTCTTGTAACGCTGTATACATAGGACAAACCGGAAGGTGCGTCAATGTTAGATTAAGGGAACATGAGACCAATTATCGCACCGATGGTCTATCACATATAGGCGCGCACTGCAAAGAGTGTGGGTGCGCTCCTCAATTGGAAAAAACCACCATCATTGCCAGGAATAATAAACAGACAACTCGCGAGATAATAGAGGCTTTGCACATTCATAATAACAAATCATGTATCAGCGCTCCATCCATCGCCCTACAGCAAAAAGAAGTTTCGTATTTGAGTGGGTTAGCGTGCTAACCCCCTGCCTGTGGTTTTTTTTTACTTTTGCATTGTTTGTGTGACCACGTGCACGTATATAAGTGTGAGTCGACGTGAATAAAGATTAGTTGAGAGTCCGGCGCCTGTCTTCGTGTATCCTTCGTTTGTGTTTCGTGTTCTTTTGCGCCGTTTTTAATCGTGACTTAACAGAATGCCCCACATACGACCCTACTGACATACGGCACCCCGCTTTCCCTCCTTCAAATATTCTTTATTGCAGTGAAACCTCGGTGATATGATCACAGCTCATACGAATTTTGGGGTGATACGAATTTTTCTTTGGTCCCGGCCAAGGCACATTGGCCTGCAATGTAATGGAGTACGGTTGTTGCTAACCGATTTTCACCACATCACGTTTGATACGAACGTACGCCACCGCCCAGGTACGAAGAGCTGCTGTCCGCGCTGTCGCGGAAGACGCGCCAGGCACATGCGAGCGCGGGAACGCAAGCGCGGGCATGCGTGCCGCACCGCCAAATCGTCAGAATCACGGTGTAAGAAAAATACTTTTGTTAGAATGAACCTGCAAAGACGCGTCACGGCCTCTGGGATTGTGTGCGCGAATCTTTGAGGCTCTGGTGTGCCTCCCTGTGCCTTCGCGTTTGAATTACAGAAGGCATTGACGCCATGCTTTTTTTTTCTAACGCGTCCACGCTTGTTACTGTCGTTGTACTGTTTACACGTGTCCGCCTCGTGCATCAGGCAACCTATGAAAGGTCGACGAGAACCGAAAGAGGGCGAGGACGGTCTTGGCGAAGGAATCAGGCCTCAGAACAACATGCGCGACTGCTGAGGTCGCACTTGTGCGCGCACGGTCGTAAATCTCCTAAAAAACATCCCCAACACCTCCGCGATAACAAAATCGTAACATAAGACCGTGGTTTTGAAATATTGTGGCCTTGAGCTATCGCGTCAAAGCACTTCTTCCGTTACTTCCACCGCACTATATCTAAAAATTCAACTGAACTGACAATCATTCAGAGTTCATCCTGACGTTTCGGCGGTCCTGAAAACAATAAATGAAAATGTACGCCAGCTTTCTTTTGTCGCAAGCTAATTTTACATGCTTTCTGGTGATACGAATTTCGGATGATACAATTATTTTTGGTGGTCCCGTGAGATTCGTATCACCTAGGTTTCACTGTATATTGACGTGTTACTTTACTCACATAATTCGGAACGCCAGCAATTAGACCTTCTTGAAGGCTAGTTGGTGCACATCGCCAGCTTAACTCAGCATCTACCCCTGCTCTCCCTCTACGTAGAGGATCCCCAAACTGGGCTGGTACGTGCATGGCGGGATTTAGATGGGAACAAACCGCGCTCAACAAAGGACGGCGAAAGAACGACAGGCTAGGGTGCTGACTCGTTTGTCGTTCTTTCATCACCGTGCTGTGTCCAGCTCTGCCCCCCCCCCCCCCTCACGTTCTCGTACTTGCCCTATCCGCCACCTTTGTACTTCGGGGAGAGTGAATGAAGCATACACATATACGTGCTAAGATAACCAGCCGCTGCCTTGAAGAGTGGCAAGAGCACTTGTCCCCACAGTGGCTCCTGCGACTCCCCATGTGTAAGGATTATTCATCTCAACGCTTACGCATCACTTAGACAACTCCCAAGAATGATCCATCGCGGATTTTTCTTTCTTTTCTGGTAATGACGCTAATTAACCTGATAGCCCATGTATAGCCGCCAATGTGAATTGTAAGCGGAAAATCTGTCCTCACGTGGGTTCTTTATCACTCATGTTGCAGAACGACGTGGTTGACCGTACCAAGTTTCGCAAATTAACAAGTTACTACAAGCGAATAAAGAAGGAGCAACCTTTCTTCGAAGAAATCTACGGACCTACCATAGCGCACATGAGACAGCTGTGGGCTAATCTCAAATAAAGAAATCACTGACACAGCAATAAAAACGCTGTGGCACTCTGGGGGGCTACATTTGTTTGTTATTCGAGACTACAAACTCGCAAGTCCAAAATGTTTTTATTTAATTTTAATTGAATTAAATATGCGAAAACATACACGAATCGATAAATACATGAAATAACATCTGGATCCCTAGCATCAAGCTAGTTTGGACCCACACAAAAAAGTTTACAAATGTACGTATACAAAATTGTAATTTTAACTGTTTTTATTTATTTTTGTGGCTGCTGAAAACTTATTTAATTAGATTTAAAACATTGATACAGGTCGTTATGTTAGTGTTTCAGGTTAGCACGAAAGTTTTTGCTTTGTTTTGTTTCGACAGGTAGATTGTTCCATAAACTGCAACGAACGCTAGATAGCCATCTTTTGCCGTATACTTTTTTTACAAGAGAGTGTAAGAAGTTGTCGGCTTCATAACCTCCTGTGCGAAACCGGGAGGAAACAAACGAAGAACTGTGAAGTGGGCTGTTGTTAGTTATACAATTATCAGTCATAATTGTAGTTTTATAGTTTATGAGCAAGATTCGATTAAGAGGCATGATTCGGAGTTTGTTAAAGGCTTGCACGAATGAGCTGTGTAACTTGAATTCGACAAAAATCGAATTGCTCGCTTCTGCAACACTACCAGTGACTTTAAGTAAAAGACATACATGTGACCCCATGATTATATGCAATATAATAAGTAACCATGAAAAAACGAAAAATAAATTGTCCGTACTATTGCTACATCAAAAATTGTCAGCATTTAAAGATCACAAAGAAAAAACACTAATGAGCTTTTTACATAGCGACTCAATATGTATTTCTCAGTTTAAATTGTGGTCTAATAACACACCTAGATGTTTTACACTATTCCCACGTTCAATAGGCTCCGCCTCTATCCAAAGCACACATGAGTCGAGGACTGTTGCTTTGTGTGAAGAATGAATTTTTTTATGTTTAGTAGCAGTTTTTTGGCGTGAAACCGGTCACTAATAACCTTCATCTCTTCGTTGGCTAAACGGAAAGCTTCCATCGTAGACTGATGTGCGCAAGTGAGAAAACTGTCATCAGCATACATGATAGGACTAAAATTGCGCAATAGCAATAGCACGTCATTCACGTGTAATGAAAATATCAGGATCCCAACACTGATTCCTGGGAGACTGTCGTTGTCACGGCAGAAAAATTGGACTTATCATGAGGAATCGTACCTTTTGGTTAGTCAGATACCTTTGGAAGAAGTGTTGACATACACCACAGAAACCATAACGTTCTAGTGTCTCAAGTGATATCCCATGATGCAGAGTGTCGAAAGCTTTTGTTATGAACAACGAATAAACCTGATACGACCATATTATTGTTTACATAGGTATTTACAATATCTGAATAAGATAGCATAGCGGTGGCAGTGCACCTCTTATTCCTGAAACCATGTTGGCTAGGGGTTAACCCCCCATTCTCGTTCGATGAAATTCATAACCCGTCTTACAATCAGTTTTTCAATGGCTATATTAAGGCACTCAAAACAGATATAGAGCGGTAATCTTCAGGGCGATAATGTTTCCACGTGATTATATCCAGTCATATGATCTGTTTGTCTATGTACGTCCCTTTCTCAGTCGAAGCTTTAGTATCCTGATCTCTGCGATTTCAGGGGCTCTGTTTTGCCGCACAGGCAGCTTCGGCCGTCGGTTACGTTGGGCAACTCAGCATGTAGCTGAGTGCTCATATTACGCCCTGTTTTCAATAGTAAATATGCACCTATAGGTTTGTGCCTCTGCGCGATTGGGTTCCGTTAAGGAAGTTGCTCCTATGTGTGCCTTTGTCCATAGGAATTCAAACCTAATTTATCACTTCAGTTATTAAAGACAAAATGATTACACTACAGTTACAGAAACAATAAGTAATGTCCTGTATACTTTGTTTGGCTTAATTGTCCGTTGATTTCATTAGTTGAGCATTGGCAAAGACACGAGCCTCTAATACAACTGCCCTTCTTTCGTACTTTCAGTTCTCGAAGAGATTGTAAACGTTAAATCGCATATACCCACTTAGTTACGCTGCGTTGAGCGAATACCGAGATAAAGATGACCAAGGGGAGGCACTCAGTCTCTAGCGCGCCTCATGTGTTATGTTTCTGGCCATGGTCTCTCGATTATTTGCTATTACGGCACCAAATACCACGTGGAGTAGATAACTGCATGTAGCAACTCAGCAAGCGAGCCCTGCTGATTCCTTGAGATCACCCTTCCAGACAGTGCTTACCAAGCAATGTCTCCCAATCAAGGCGATGCAAAAACAAGTTTGTCTTACTTTGACAGCTGCGCATGGTTGCATGTCGAAATCTGGTTGGCGGATGGTCACAGTACTGCAGTATATTTTCGCACAACCGTAACCTATAGAACAGTTTCCATACGGCAAGAAACCGTGACTTTGCAACAGAATATAAACTTACGTAGACCATTTCACATTAATTATCTGCCGTCAATATAGAGAGCGTTATAATGCAGCACCAGATAAATTTGTTCGAGGTCTACCGAAAACAGTACAGAGGAACTTGACAACACCTACAAGACGCGAGGTAAAAAAGGGAGCCACGTCCTTTATACAACTTTGGCACTCTTACTACTGTGCGCTATAAACTCTAGTACTACCGCGATGCCTTAGACCTTCCACAACATTAGACCTTCCACAACAAGCGTCGGACTCTGGAGTACCTAAAGGTGGGTCTGCACCTTGTATGAGTGATTTTGTAGCTGTAAATGTTGCTCTATACATATGGTCACGCAGGGTTCTCTAAAAGGGGGAAGGGGCTACGTTTTTCCTACCCCTCCATTTTTGTCGGCAAGAAAATGAGGTTCACAAAATGTAAAATAATCCATGGTGTAGGGCTCACAACGACTTACTTTTGGTCCTCGACTTTTCGAGAGAAAAAGAAAGGGACGTAAACCGTTATTTGAATGCGACACCACAGGACCTCAGCCGCCATTGCCATCAAATACATGCATGGCCATAAACATACACATCAAACAATGCGCGACAGGTCTGACTGTGTAAAGATGACCTAGCGCCCGCCTTAAACGAGTAGGAATGCGGCCACCCCACACCACACCCCATCTGTGTGCACACCTTGCCTATGGTCGTTCTGACATGAAGGCGGTAGAGTGGTAGTGTCTGACGCATTGTCGGCATGTGTATGTATGTGTTGTTGCGGAGGGGTAGGTTCCCGGGGATTGCAGAAGCAGTGAAGAAGAGAACACCGTTGCGGTAGATCTCCGTAGTATACTCAGGGAAGCCTTAATAACCACCAGTATTAAGGCGAAAGCCTTTAATGTCTCATGCTCACGTCCGTCCGGTGTCCGTCCGTCCGGTGTCCATCCGTCCGTCCATCCGTCTGTCCGTCCGTCCGTCTGTCCGTGCATCCGGTGTCCGTCCGTCCTTCCCTCTGCCCGTCCGTCCAGTGTCCGTCCGGTGTCCGTCCGTCCGACCGTCCGGTGTCCGTCCGTCTGTCAGTCCGTCTGTCCATCCGTCCGTCTGTCTGTCTGTCTCTCTGTCTGTCTGTCTGTCCGTCAGTCCGTCTGTCTGTCCGTCTGTCCGTCCGTCTGCCTCGCGTCTCGCTTCGATTCGCGGTAAAAAATTAAAAAAGAAAACGCACACACATTCGGTTTGTGTGTTTTCCCACTAAGAGCGTAAAAGATAAAAGACATGGCGTAGTCAGTGGAATGGCCACACGGTTTCGCCGAACACACTTTGGAATGTACAAAGTGTCCTTCAATTTTTTTTTGTACGGAAAACGACGAAAAAATTGAAATGTGAATTTACGAAATATTCACAAGCGTTTTACACCTTGTTGCTTGGTGTGCGAAGTGATAACAAGAGACCGGATTTTAGGGAAATGGATATTTTGTTCCTTGCGTTCCTATCATACCACATTGATACATGGGCATGAATTACAGGTTAAGGAGGGCTTTTACATTGTTTTATAGCACCTATAAATGCGCATTTTTGGCGTTTGGGCCTAAATTCCTGTAAGTGCCTATAAATGCCTATTTTCAAAATCGGTGCCTATATGAACACTATTTAACCCCAAGTTTCGCTTTCGAATACAGTTGGAGACCGTTATTCATGTTACCGGGCAAAATTGACCTCTCGGAACTTTATGGGGTGCAACGTAGTTAAACAAACTTTCAGAAAGCAACCGCTAACAGCAGTGAAATGGGACGCGCCTGCCACTTTACGCCACCGCACTGACATGGCGCGACCGGTTGGAGGAGGGGGAGAAGAGGAAAAGACGCTATTTCTGCAACTCTAAATGTGAGCACGTTCGAGCATCTGCAGGGGAATGGAGAGAGGGATATGAAAGTGGGAAGAGGAGAGGAGAATAAGAGGAGTGCGGCGTCCATGGCCGAGGGTGCGGCGGGCGGCTTTTACAGCAGGTTGTCCAGTCCAGTATTCCCAAAGAATAGAAGCCCCTCCAGAAGACCTGAGTGTGGTGGTAGGCAGGGAACAGGAGGTCCCTCTGTGCAGCCGCGGGGAGATGGCTCACCAACGCGAAACCGTGGAAAAATGTCATGGGAAAGGAGTGTTTAGGTAAAAAAAATAAATATGAGATGCGCATGTGGCTTTGTTTTTTCTAATTTGCTTCTTAAAGGGCGCTTCAGCAGGCGCCATGAGAAATTTTAGTTAGACACTGAAAGTTGTTTCGCGCCCAATGAAAAGCGTTGTACCGCAAGAATATATTAATTGGTTCATTACGAGCCGCGGAAGCATGATGCGAGGAGGTCAGCTTGAAACCCTTGCCACTCGCCCCATGTAGACTTCTCCAGTCTAATTCCTTCCCTGCCCTCTTCGGTATCGGAGCAACTCGGAGCCAGAAGATTACACGACGCAGACGCATCAACACGTCATGCGCACGCAAGGTCACGTGGGCATGCGGTGCCCGAGCCAGGTCGTGCACGCGAGCAGTGTTGTGTCGCTTTGGCGTTCTCTGTAGTGTACTGCCTGTTTCTGTAGGATGGATCCCTTAGTGCGCACACGTTTGGAAAGGCTGGCATGGATCATGTGTCCTTACCGCGATAGACAGCGTCGTACCGCTGGAACTGCTGTAGAGGACGATGCACCAAAAACCCGCCAAGCGTTGTCAGGGCTGGCACCGGCACGACGCGGGGAACGGCGATAACACGAACGCAAACGAAATGGAGGCGACTTTGGCGAATTCCACTGCGGCCGCCGAAATCCTTGAGCGAACACTCGGATTCCACCAAGCCAAATATGCCAGTGGAACGCGTGAATGCTCCCCGTGAGGTCGCTCCGGAAGTTGCTTATGCATACGTCACGTAGAGCGGCTCCTGAACTTCTTCGACGTAGCCGATTATCTTCGGGCGTGCGCACAGCGGTTCAGGGAACATTTCTTTAAACATAATTTCGTAGAGCATGTATGGTTCGTCGACACTGCTGCTGCTAATACTGTCAGAACTTGTGCTCTCGCTATCGCTCAGAGCAAGAAGCAAACTGCGCAGCTCGGCCAGCAGAGTCAAACGACACCATTTATTAATATAAACAAGTGCACAAGGTGACCAGACGATCAGGCACCGCCTCAGAAAACGCCGAAAACAACTTAGTTGCCCGACTGTGCCAGAAATGAGGGCACCACGCTGCCAAAGTTCTGACGAAATCCGCCTCTGCAAGACGGAGAAACGCGCAACTCTCCGTCGCGCAGTGGGTTGCTCCGATTCTGCCGGTGGAAAACGCGAACTTGCTCCGAATCTACCAGTGCAATGCATATTCTCGGCCGCGGAGCAAGAAAACTTGCTCCCGCTCGGCCAGTGAAGTTCGCCATTATTTCTGCAACACCATAGGGAGCACGGCGCAGCGCCTTGAGGGGAGAAGGGGAAAACGTTAAAGTAAAGAAGTAGGATGAGGAAGCAATCAGAGCGCAGCAGGCGCGACGAGGGGGAGTGGCTGTTGTCGTGGCAGCAGACAGGGGTGAGCCAGAGTCCTGGGGAGGGTCTGTTGAGGAGGGGGGGAGGGCAGCTCTGCCCCAGCTGAGCGCCCAGTGCATGCATTACACTTGCCAGCTCGAAATGGTCAAGCTTAGTGAGGAGCCCTTTTATTGCGATAGCAATTATATGGACAGTCTCGGCTGGTTTTCGCCGTCGCCGTCATGTCCCGTATATGTATATCTATCTATATATTTATAAAAGCCTCAAAGAAAAATAATTCAGAACAATGTTTCCGACGCGCGGCATCGAACCAGGGACCTCTGGCTCTGCAGCGCGCGGCGCTATCCGCTGAGCCACGAAAGCGCACGTCCTTCAACGTTCAAACGGCGAGCTATTTATATACAGCGAGTTTTCAGCGTGTTTTCAGCTTTACCGGCGAGATGGCGCAAAGGGCGCGCTCGGTGAGGCCATAGCTCCGCGCCCCACCGGCCCAACTCGTCGCGACGCCCGCGCTCATCCGCTCGCGCCCTTTGCCCTGTGGGGGGCACGGAGAAAGAAGTATTTGAGGAGGAGAAACTTCCAGGCCGCGCCAGCGCGCGAGGGCTGCGCGATAGCGTCACGGAGGAATGCGGTTACGCCGAAGCTCGACAGATGACGCTTTCGGCGTGTTGCCATCTTTTACATGCGCTTCTATGGACGCGACGCATAAAAATCGTGATAGCGCCTCGTACACTGCAAAATTTTAGAGATTTCTGTGTGTAACATCAATAGGTAGATGTGACAGATATTTTAGCTGCAGTTACTAATTGATGCTTCTAAAATTACAGGCCGTACAGCGCTTTAAACGAGCTGGTAGTAATGTCCCCTGAGCAGACGACGTCTGCCGCATGCACGCGCCTCTCGCTCCTCGCTCGCATGTTGTGGGCGCGCATGCGTAGGCGGCCTTGAGAGGGAAAGTTCCCAACAAGCTGTGGCGTATCCCTTCGCAATGTGCATGCTTTCTCTCTCTTTAGCGCGCTCAGTGGCTTCAGCGCGTTGCGCCGGCAGCGCTGATTCTGATGTTTTCGCGCGCTTTTTCACGCCGCGGCAAAGGATAGTGCTTTGCCATTCGACAGTGCTTTTTGAGGATGGGGAGGAAATGTGTTGTACCGAACTGCAACAGTGGGTACGCATCCTGCAAGGAAAAGGTAATTACGTTCAAAGTACCCAGTGACCCAGTGAGGTTGGAAGTGTGGGCTCGCGCCATACCAAGGAAAGATCGCCAGCTGACGCCTCGTGATTACGTTTGCGAGAAGCACTTCTCGGACAGCGACATAGACAGGCGGCGCTATTATGGCGAGCTTGGTGGCGAAGTTCTGCTGGACAAACCGAAACGGCCAGTGTTGTCACCAGACGCCGTGCCTTCTATCTTTCCGCGCTGTCCCAGCTACTTGTCCGTTGTTCGCAAAAAAAGAAAACGAACTGGACCTGACGTAAAGTGCGGAAAGCATGCAAAGACGGGTACTTCGGTGGCTCGAGGTACGAACATGCCCGCTGCCTGCAAGGGTCAAGAGATTGAGAATGCGTGTGCTGTAGCCTCCTCTTCCCATGAGTTCACTGCATTCAACTATGAAGAAAGAAGCACTGGCGTCTGCGAGGATGAATTGCATGATACGGCGCTCTCTGCCGGTACTTCTGGTGCCGCTGATGCGCTAATGACGGACATGCGAATCGAGTCTTCGCAACCTAATTCATCTCAGATGTGTATCTTGGAGAACTTCATAGGGCAACAAGAAATCGTCATGCCCAGCGCTTCTTGGAGCCGACAAGACGTCGTGGAAGGAGCTCCGAGCATCTGCTTCATTCAGCTGAAAAAGGCATCACCAGAAACACCGATTTTTATAAATAAGAGCCTCGAATTCACAATCTGCAAAGAGAGTGTGAAGATGACGGAGTGCGTGCTACAGCGAGAGGTCAGCAGCACAATAGTGAACTCTGGCACAGGAACCCATCATGCTATTGACGTCACACAAATGCTCGAGGTCTTCGACAAGAAACCTGTATGTCGCGGCGGTCCGACACAGGAGAAGTTTCCTGGGATCAAAGTAGAATGTGGCTCCGTCGACGCCACCGGATTTTGGCGGCATAGAAGGTGCGCCATTCTTCTTGATGGCCCATACGACCAGTGCGGCGCGTGCAAGAGGTTGTCCAACACACTACGGGTCCACCGAATTCGGAAGGAAAAGTGCAGGCGCACGACACGAATACGACTACCCCTGAGTCCATCTAAGAAAGGTAAAATTTCGGCCTTGCGAAGTCGGTATATTGCCTGCTATCGCGCTAAGAAAAGACTTCTGGCAAGAAAAGAAGCTCTCGAAGCTGACCTAGTCAAATGCAAAGGACTATTGAGAGAAGTGAACGAGAACAGTTTGGATGACTTGATGCAAAAGGCATCTTTTCCAGAGACGCATTGTATGCTGCTAAAGGAATGTGTAAAAGCTGCAAAGACCGCGTCGAAGCGAGGAATGCGTTACCATCAAGACTGGTTGTTGCTCTGTCTTCTACACATTCGGACGCCATCCGGCTACAGATTTCTGCGCGAAAACAACATTCTACCTCTGCCTAGTGTGAAAACAATCAGAAAGTATCTTGCCATGGTTGGGAATGCAATGCGGCTTTGATGCCGAGTTTTTTGAAGCTTTAAAAGCAAAACTGGATTCAAAAACTGAGTTCGAAAGACATGGCATGCTCCTCTTCGACGAAATCCTGGTAAGAGAACGGAAGAGTGTGAACTCCAAAACCCTAACCTACACGGGCCTCGTGGACTATGGTGAGGGAGATGACCATTGTTCCGAGCTGGCAAACCATGCGCTAGTGTTTATGTTTTGCCCTTTCGGGGACAGTTACGCACAACCGATTGGTGTATTTGCATCAAATGGAAGTACTAGAGCTACAGTACTAAGCCAGTTGGTCCTTCAGGCGATTGTGATGCTAGAAAACGCTGGTGCATTAGTTGATGGCATTGTGTGTGACGGAGCCGCGACGAATCGAAAGATGTGGACGCACCTGGGCGTCAGCAGGAAGCTTGATGAGCCGAAACATTTTTTTGAGCACCCCGTAAATGAGGAGCGCAAGGTGTTTGCCTTTTCCGATGTACCGCATCTGTTCAAGTGCATCAGGAACCGACTGCTTAAACAGCGTCTTCTCAAGGTGAACGGGCAGTGGGTGAAATGGAATCTGTACACGGCCGTGTACAAGGAAGACTGCAAGAACGCGGGAGGCCTAAAGGTTTGCCCAAAAATAACGGAGCCCAATATATACCCGACAAAAATGGAGCTCATGCGCGTTAAGCTGGCGACGCAAGTCTTCAGCCGGTCTATGTGTTCTGGTATAAAGTTCTACGCTGACCGAAAAGTCTTGAATGCCCAAGAAGCTGCAGGGACAATCGCGTTCACTGAAAGAATGAACGACCTTTTTGACTCCATGAATAGACGGCATCCAACGGAAGGGGTGAGATATGGTAGCCGTGACCTCACCGTGATTAGAGACTCAATTCAGTGGCTGGATGACTGGGAACGGGAGCTCCAGTCAGGCGCAATCATGAAGGAAATGTTTCTCACTTCAACAACTGCGGAAGGCCTCCGTGTCACGATGCTTTCTACGATTGCGCTAACCGAGTACCTGTTAAGCAAGTGCGCTTACAAATACGTTCTAACGGCTAAATATAATCAGGATCCACTTGAGAGATTCTTCGGCAAGGCAAGGCAGGCAGCCTGTGACAATGATCATCCGGACATGCCAACATTCCTGCAATTGTACCGCATGCTTTCCGTCTACAGCTTGCTCAAGCCACCGAGGTTCGGGAACTGCGAAGTAATTGAAGAAAAGCCAGCCCTCGTCCTTTCAGAATTCCGAAAAATCTTCCAGAAAGCTGAGAGTGACCCCTCGCACTTTGAACAGCTAAAGGCCAAGTTAGACGGACTTGTCGAAACAGGTGATTGGGACTTGGAAGACGCTGTCCAGGATAGCCAAACAAGCTCTGAAGTCGTCGACGCGGTCTTGTATTACATCACAGGATTTCTGTCAAGAAGTATGAAAACAATGCTGCCGTGTGAACTCTGCAGACAGTCACTTTCTGCTGCGACCCCAACGTTGCCACAGGCATCTCTTACAATCTGCAAATCAAGAGGTGGGTTGACTCATCCAAACACGCGGCTCTACGAGATGATTCGCTGTGCAGAAGACTTCTTCTCCAAGAACATGGATCACTACGACGTTTTTTGGGGAACCGTTGATCATGTTCTTCAAAACTTCGACCTCACGTTTCCATGTCGCGAACACAAAACCGACGCTGTCGCCAAAATTCTTCGCTACTACGTGGGAATGCGCATGAGACAGCAGTGCGCAAACGAAGCGCGAAACAGGCAGAAAATGGCCCAGGAGAAGAAGAAGCTGTCGAAGCTATCAAAAGACTGACTCGCGAGAAAGAATGATTTCGATAAGTTTCGCGAGAGTAGCATTTTAGATGTGAAGCATCTTATGGCGAAGCTTAATCCGGTGGTGGTGTGCGGCGTGGCCTCCCTTACTGCGCATGCGCAAACCCTTTAAAAAAATAAAAATAAAAAAAAAACCTCTCCTCCCCCCTCTCTCTCCTCTAGGCATCCCTCCCCGCGGCAACCACACCCTCACTGCGCATGCGCCTCCCCTCCTCTCTCCCCTCCTATGCTCCCCCCCTCTCTCCTCTAGGAATCCCTGCCTGGGCTCCCACTGCGCATGCGCGTCCCCCCCTCTCTCACCTCTCCTACGCTCCCCCCCCCTCTCTCCTCTAGGCATCCCTGCCCACAGCGTCCACACCCCACTGCGCATGCGCGTCCCCCCCCCCCCCCCTCTCTCTCTCTCCTCTCCTACGCTCCCCCCCTCTCTCGCCTCGTGACGCCGACGCAGGCAGCGTCTGCTAGCGAGTTTCTTGGTTGAAAAAACCGACTGCTCGCGCTGCACAACCGTTCACTGTCCATCGCGTATATATGGCAATGGATCTTGACCTCCAAGGTGGTGCCGGTGGGAGATTTCTCCTGTGCGTTGTTGAACAATAAAAATTCGCAGCGTGCGCGTTAACTAAAAGCGCACTGCGGGTCTCTGTGTACAGTCGGAATCTTCTGTCTCTCATTGCCCATTAGCAGCGATTGGCATGTTCCAGTAGGAAACACCGCTCCATCACTGCGTGCTTTGCGCCTCCTCAGTTTTCTCTCCTGCGCAACGCTGCGATAGCGCCAGCGTCAACGCCACGGCCAGTGTAAGCGTTAGCGCCCGCTGCTTCACATCTACACATGGTTCCCTTTAGCGGGAGATGGTGTAATTTTTTTGTTATTGTTTGTTATTGCATCAAGGATTAAGAATAGGATGTAGAAAACTTTTTTTTTCATGCAACCTCATCTGTACATTAAAAATCAATTGGAAGTTCACCACGTGCGTGCGTCTCTCTCGGTTGTGCTTGTTCATTGTGGATTATCATTTAAGTTGGTGCCTAAAATATTCTTAGCATTGAACAGTGACGTCGGAATGGAAGCTTTGAAGTAGTTGCAAAGAGGACTTGCCATATATTCGTGCAGGAATATTACAAACGTTGACCGGCAGGGTGGTCAGTGAGGAATCGAGAAGCCCTGTACAAAACTCAGCGTGTTTTCATAGTATGCATAATTAATTGGCAACAGCATAGAAAACAAATCGTTATGCTTGAAAATTGACCCACGGGACGCAAAAATAGGCATAGCACATTCCGTAGACTTTCTTTTCTTTTTCTTTTTTTTTTTGCCAGCGTCATACGGATCGACAAACAGCCGAAGTGATACCATCGCAGAAACTAGTTGTTCCCAGTAGTGTCCATCAGCGGGGATTTTAATCATCAAAGACACGCATGAAAATTAGTTATAAGATCAACCTAAATATAACATAGTAATTAGAATTTTACATCCCAAAACCACGATATAATTACGAGGAACATAATAGTGGAGCGCTCCGGAAATTTCTACCCCCCGGGGGGTTCTGCAACGTGCTCCTAAATCTAGCATACCAGCCTTTAGCATTTCGCCTCCATCAAATTGCGGCCGCTGCAACTCTCTAAACACGAGCTGATGGCATATAGGGTAAGTCCTATAATTGTTTGCAATAAATTACACCTAACCTATCGAGTTCACGTTATCAGAAATTACAGATCTTGCGTTCTACGAAATATATCACACAGGTGATTTTTTTTTATGTGACGCCATTTTTCACGTTAATTTATTTTACCAAAAATCTTGGAGTACGCTTGAGCTACGCGTTCAAGAGTGGGGCGCGATAGCGTAATCGGGTCCCGCACGCATCGCCTTCTCAAATGCTAGACTAGTTTCGGTTCTCGGCGCATGCCTGAACCGTGCTTAAGAAAACGAACGTTCGTGCACGTAACATTGGCCGTTTCAAACTATCCTACAGCTCCTACTGCAAATGCAGTTGCACAGTTCACAACGCGTCCGTAATGCAACACGCGAACCTACGCAGCTGCTCACTTTGGTGACGCTTTTGCTGATGGTAATAATTAGATCTGTCTGAACGCTTTGTAATGGGTGGTCCTTTAAAAGACGCACTCGTTGTACAATTAACATGTTATGACATTTGACGCGATTCGACCACTCTGCCACTGCATGGCATTCATATAGTGTTTTTTTCCGAAGCACCTTCCAGCAATGGGGTAGCTCTGTGATCGAACATCTGCTTGCCACGCAGAATGCCTGGGTGCGATTCCTACAGTAGAATCGAAGACATTTGTCATTTATTTTATTTGCATCTTTCTCAATTTTGCGGTCACGGACAACGCTCATTTTCCCTCACAACCAACGACGCCGACGCTGGCGTTTCCGTTAAACGAGCTCTTAACACTATCGCGTTAAAATTTTGCCGGCGAGGACGCACAAAACACACTCATTGGGATGTGAAGCGCGAACGGAGACTCGGCGCCGTGTGGCCTTGAACCGACGAGCCTCGTCCACCTCGTCGGAGAGCGGGGGGGGAGAGCGACGCGCGCGTTTTCTCTTCTCCGCTAGCGGACTCTCACGACAGAGGGCGCGTCAGTGCTGTGCCCGATTTCGTGACTTTTTAGGACGCCGGAGCGAGCGCAGTTGCGCCTCCTCAATAATTCTTGCTCCGTGGTGGGCATAGGTCGGCAAACTCACTCATGAGTCGACTCACTCAGACTCACTCAGATTCAGATTGAGGCGTGAGTCTGAGTCTGAGTGAGTCCGGCTGAATTATAATTAGGTGAGTGTGAGTCCGAGTGAGTCCGTCTGAGTTATATTTAGGTGAGTCTGAGTCCGAGTGAGTCCACTTGAGGAAAATTTTGGTGAGTCTGAGTCCGAGTGAGTCGGGTTGACGAAAATATTCATGAGTCTGAGTCCGAGTGAGTCCGTTTGAGGAAAAGTTTAGTGAGTCTGAATCCGAGTGAGTCTGGATGACGAAAACACCGGTGAGTCTGAGTACGAGTGAGTTTGGTTGGAGAGAAATTTCGTGAGTCTGAGTCCGAGTGAGTCTGCTTCAGCAAAATTTTGGTGAGTCTGAGTCCGAGTGAGTCCAGTTGAAGAAAATATTAATGAGTCTGAGTCCGAGTGAGTCTGCTTCAGCAAAATTTTGCTGAGTCTGAGTCCGAGTGAGTCCAGTTGAAGAAAATATTAATGAGTCTGAGTCCGAGTGAGTCCGCTTCAGCAGAATTTTGGTTAGTCTGGGTCCTAGTGAGTGCTAAGCGAAAAACGTTTATTGAGTGAGTCTGCGTGGGCTCCATTTATTTTGCCGACCTATGGCTACAAATATTTATAGCCTCCTTTTATGGCGTGTCTTGTAAAGCCCTAGAAATTATTTTTCAAATTATCAAGCTGTCCGTGCCCTCATATACGAGGGCATGTAAGGGGGCTGTGCAGCATGTTCTGGCACATGTACAACTCCAGGCCACTTTTATTTAGCGACATCGTGATCCACATTGAGTTTGATCTACAATTGTGTACCTGATCAACGGAGAATGAGTGCAATGTTCGAGCTTCATCATCCATGTGGATTCAAATACGACGAAGCAGCACGATTCGCGAGCATCGAGCGCCCCTTCGCTCTCTGTTGCAATGAACCGCTTGTGTCTTTAGATGTCGCTTCGGTTTTTTCATGAATAAATGTGGCAATTGGGAAATTTTCGAGCGCCAAACAAGACATTCACAAGTACGAGAGAGACAGGACGGGCGCTTTTGAATGCCTTGTGAATGCATTGTACAGCGCTCAAAAAATTTCCCACTAGCTATGCAACATCTCGCCGAATTCCAAGCTTTGTTAAAAATGCAGCGACGACACAGACCATCGGCTTTCGTCATGTCATTCGCTACCAATTAAACAGCGGCTTCGTTATTTAAAGTGGCTAGATAAAGCTTGCCCCCGTGGTACCTCGAAAATTGTAGCGACCGGATTTCAAGGAGGAAGGGGGTAGAAACGCACCATTCATGCCATACGAAACGCTTCATCACTTGCAAAAACAAATTTCTTCAGGCTGTAATGTGGTCAAAGAATTCTGTTACCTCTCGGCAATTCAAGGAGCATTTAAACTTTAATGACTTCTTCGAATTCTAGACTCTCTTTGGGAGATATTGCTGCCATATTTTTCCAGCACGCCTGCAGTTCAGTCCTTGCCGACTCAAGCAAAACCCACTTTCGGTGGTCCCTCAGCCGTCATTGTGTTCGTCCAAGCCACACGGCAAAAAGCTTCATGGCACGGCCGTTTCCCAGGCTCGTTTCTCGTATCTTGCTTTCGAGCTCCTAATACCCCCCCAAGGAATGCAAGGAAAGTACAAAACGAAGCAACGAGCTCGACACTCTAGGCTTGGGGTCTGCAACACAAATATCTCTATTCTTTCAAAAGTGAACATCCGGCAGAAGTCTGTCTGGTTGGGATAACAGAAAACTGGAGAGAAGAGAAAACTCCAGCCAAAATTTATCTTAAGAAACCGCGACGTTTCGAAGCATGATCGGCTTCTTGTTCAGGGGGTGAGAAGGCCCGATATGTGCAACGCCTTCTTGCCAGGCGTGATTGTTTGCTGTGAGTCGTCGCAAGCCCTGGCAGTAGAGGGAGGGCAGTGCCCCCCTTGGTGTGGTTGATGTTTCCCGCTGTCTGCTCAATGTAGCAGGATTCGAGGAGGGGCCGCCGGCGAAGGTTCCTTTCTTTTTCCAAAATCACCGCGCCGTCGGGACTGGTATGGTGGTCAAACCGCTGGCAGTGCGCTGTCACTTCGGTCCGTCCGCTGTTCAAGTGGCGGAGGTCATTCTTGTGCTGCCGCATTCTTTCATGGAAGTTCTTGGCTTCCTCAATGTAGCAAGCGGGGCAGTCGGCGAACGTGATCCGGTACACGACACCCTGCGCTTTTTCCGCAGATGCGCTGTCTTTGGGCCGAGGGATGAAACTGCCGATGGTGGTGGATGGCTTGTGGGAAACGTCGACCCCTGCCTTTCTTAGTATACGGGCTATTGCTTCGCTGGCGCCCGCAATGTAGGGGATCGACACACGGCGTCGTTGCGGCGCCGTTGGTGTCACGTTTCCCCCCGTCTTTTCTCTTACGGAGGGCTCTGCGAATAAACGCCTTTGTGTAGCCGTTGGTGTAGAGGTCACGAATTATTGTTTTCCGTTCTTCTATCCGCTGCTGTGGCTACGATTGGTGATTTTGGTTGGAGTTTTATATTTAAACTCGTGACGCAGCGGGTGGTTGGTTGTTTACGCAATAAAGAAAGGCGCGTTTAGCTGCAGTAGGGCGATAGGAACTTTAAAATCGATTTTAGATACGTCCTAGGCTATATTATCTGTTGATATTTCGTAGATGATGCGCGTGTGTAAGCACAAATCTATCCCACATGTTATCTAGCCTTCAAAATTTTGTTTCAGAACTTCAATGGGAAAGATAGAGGTGGGGGCGGGGGGGGGGGGGGGAGGAGTATGCGCTGGTATGAAGATAAGGAGCGGTCTCATAAATATACGAGACTCGAGCACTGCTCTCCATCCTTTACCCCCCCCTCTTTGCATCTTTCGAGAATGTAGGCTTTGAAGCAGGAAAGAAAAAAAAAGCCCATGTCCTGCCTTCATGTCACTCATTTTGTATTTGTTGTAGCACTGGCTTTCGATCATAAGTCGCTGAGCAGTGTCCCCTCACGGGAGACAAATTAGCGCATTTCTCATATGTTTCATGAATCACTAGATGTCATTATGAACCCACACCAATTGCCCATCAGTCTGTCATTCTGCAAAGAAAAACAGTACGTTATATGGCAACCTCCGCTGCCCCATTTACCCGCTGAAAATAGGCTCCTCAATTATTTATTTATTTAATAGTACCCTGAAGGCCCGAATGAATTACAGAGGGGAGCTGTGCATTTGAGAATGCGTAAGAGAGTAGCAGTTACATCGAAGTAAAAGCAGTACAAATAATAAGTTATTAAGGATAGATATAATAGCGACGCAGTGAGAATAAAAAGAAATAAAATTGCTAATAGCGCAGGGTTAGTATGTGAATTTATTGCGTCTGGTTTGTAGTAAAACTTCTAGTTGTCAGTTCAGGGCCTTGTCCAGTGACTTTTTTCTTAGAAATGAATATTCCTGTCCTTTCTGGGGACTAGTAGGATCACTGTGAAGCGGCGCCCTCGTCCCCACCTTTCAATACGGCATTCTTGCAATCGGCTTGAGAAAATTGCCACCTCGTTTTGCATGGTCTGTACCAGACCATGCGAAAAGCTTCGACCATACCTTTGAACACACTGGCCGGCTCTCATCGGCGCGCCTATGCACGTTCCTTTTTGCCTTGTGTCCGTATCCAGCGTGGTACTGACACGACTCTTTACCATTATCCGCGAGATAGAGTAGCCACTAACAGTTACAACTGGTTCTTAGCCGGCTCCGAAAAATATCTTGCTAGAAACAAACGCAGTCACAACCCGTGTACTTAGATTAAGATGCACGTTGAAGAACCCTGGGTGGTCGAAATATCTGGAGCCCTCCACTAAGCATGACATCTACTAAAACCGAACTTACCATTTCTATAATTCGAAACACTAGTATAATAATTATTGGCGTTTAACGTCCGAGAACCATGATGTGATTATGAGGGGCGCCGTAGTCGAAGGCTACGGAAATATTGGCTACCTGGGGTTCATTACGTGCGCCAAAATATAAGCACTCATGGCTCAAGCGTTTCGGCATCCATCGAAAATGCGGCCGGGATTCGATGCCGTGATCTTCGAGTGAGCAGTCAAGCACCACAACCACTAGACTATCGTGGCAGGTGTTTTCGAAACTTTAGAGAGGCAGAACCATGCACCCTATAAAGCCATGTTTCCAAAATTTTTCAAGGGTGGTGAGCTCGATTCTGCAAAAGATGGCCGCCTCATATTATTTTCTTTTTTGCGTTGTCAATGAGCGGTAAATCGACTGCAAGACCATTGGCAGTTTCATGAACGTGTTTAGAAAAGCGCCATAACGTAATGTCAAGCTTTCTTCGTTCCCAAGTAGCGTGATTAGGCCTTCGAACGGCAAAGCGTAAGAAAGGACGTCATTTATAATTGGGTCTGCCAAAAACGCACGTACGCGCTCGCCCATTGAAAACAAACGGCGCGTGCGCATGGCGCATTTCAAAAGTAACAGGAATGAAAACCTGAGGTTCCTCGAAGGTCGGTAGACCCATTCTTATATTTAAAGAAAACATTCTCAATATTGCAAAAATCGCGTGTAATGTTGAATTTCTCCTGACGATAGACATTGCGATGCACGGGAAATAACTTCTTTTTGTATGTTGAAAGCTATCATACATATATTTTGAAAGTTTCCTGGCACTTGTGAACCCTTTACATGTGTTATTCTACACAGGGTTGCCGTTGGGTGAACTTGAAAAGGAGCCAGAACTCAAGCCAAAAGTAGCCAAAGTAGCCATACCATTTAATATTATCGCCAAATTTGTAGCCAAATGGAACAGAAGTGGTATTATGAGCAGATTCTTTAGTATTGCTCAATAAATAATACCATTTTGAATAAGTAAGGCCATAAAAAGCCACCGATAAGTTGGAAATAAATTAAATGAACGAATTATGATGAATTTATTACGCGTGCATATTATATTAACGCGATAGCGTTAAAGAGCTCGTTTCGCGGAAATTCCGGCGTCGGTGTCGGCGTCGGTGTCGGCGTTGGTGTCGGCGTCGGCGGAGGCGTCGTTGGTTGTGAGCAAAAAATCATCATCTTGACCGTCACCGAAAAATCGAGAAAGGTGCAAATAAAATAAATAATAAAAATTTCCGGGTCCGAATGAGGATCGAACCCACGTCGTCTGCGTGGCAAGCAGGTGTTCTACCACACATCCACGTTTCTGCTTGGCATTACATATAAAATAACTTCCTCTGCTTGGAATTGCAGAGAAAATAACTTTCATGCTATGCAAACACGCGCGCCCTGTATACAGGCGTCACAATACAACATGTAATATCGCAGTAATAATGCGTGGTAGAAGCGTACATTGCCTCAGGCGTCAGAAGATGTGAATATCATAACGACATTATGGTTCAAAGCCGAGTACCCATTACAAAAGGCACATACGTCACTGCGCGTATTCCCTTAAGACCACGTAGTGGGGGGCATAGCAACTTCGAAAACATTTCCTGCATTTCACGCGCATAATATCTCGTGGTTTAAAGCATGCTACCCATTACATAGTGTGCACTAGAGAGAGAGAGAGAGGTTAAGTGAAAGGCAGGGAGGTTAACCTGAAGAAAATTTTCGGTTTGCTACCCTGCACTGGGGAAGGGGTAAGGGGGAATAGAAAGATAAGGAAGGAAAGAAAGAGATAGAAAAGAGCTAGAAAAAAAATAATAAACCGCACGCACACACACACTAAGTGATTGAAGTACGCACTGGGGACAGGATATCGCTATCGCGTTCAACTCTTAAAGGCGAAGCTTAAGGGTCCCCCCAATTTTTTTATGTAGAAAACATGAGTTCTTGTCAGACACGAAGTTATATTAGAATATTCCAGCCAGCAAGTCAGTAGGAACATGTGAGTTGAAACAGATTTTCGTTGAAGCTGCAGACCAAATTCTGGTCGTAGATGAACAGGCCAGCTAAATTTTGTTGCAGATGTCTGTTTTCCCAAGTTTACACGAGAACACGCACTGCGCATCAGAATTATTTGTAAAACTTGCGCGTAGCATCACAATAAACTGCGTCCGCCTCGGTGGATCAGTGGCTACGGTGCTCGGCTGCTGACCCGAAGGTCACGGGTTCGATCCCGGCCGCGGCGGTCGCATTTCGATGGAGGCGAAATGGTAGAGGCCCGTGTATTGTGTGATGTCAGTGCACGTTAAAGAACACCAGATGGTCAAAATTTCCGGAGACCTCCACTACGGCGTCTCTCATAATCATATCGTGGTTTTGGGACGTAAAACCCTAAATATTATTATCGCAATAAATGGCGGGAAGCTTGAGCACCGAGCTGGGCACGCGTTCGTCACCATGCAGGCAACTTCGCCACTCCGCATTTGGAGACGCTCTAAGCGTCGCGTAAGGGTGCCTCGATGCACACCAGCCTACTGGTGGTTGGAGGACGACCGTGCGCTTCCGCTGAAGCGATAGAAAGCTTAAAAACAATGTATTTCATCTGCAAAAATGAGAAAAAATGGCTACTTAATGCGCCAAATCAACACTTTAAAAGTAGCCAGAAAATAGCCATGGCGCCAACTGCAAATTTTTGTCACCAGACGGGGTCGAAAAGTAGCCAATTTGGCGCAAAGTAGCCACCAACGGCAACCCTGATTCTACATAAGCTATTTTATGGCGCTCCTTCGACATTTATTGGATGAGCCGGGCCAAATCGAATATTGCTAATTTTTAGTCCGAGTAAGTCTGGTTGAGAAAAAAGTTAGGCGAGTCTGTGAGTCCGCGAGTGAGTCCGCTTCAGGAGAATTTTGGTGAGTCTGAGTCGGACTGAGTCCGGCTGACAAATATTTTGGTGAGTGAATCCGGCTGAGTTATATTTTCGTGTGTCTGAGTCTGAGTGAGTCGGGCAGAGTAATATTTTCGTGAGTCTGAGTCCGAGTGAGTCCGGCTGAGTTATATTTTGGTGAGTCTGAGTCCGAGTGAGTCCGGCTGAGTTATATTTTGGTGAGTCTGAGTCCGAGTGAGTCCGCTTGAGGAAAATTTTGGTGAGTCTGAGTCCGAGTGAGTCAGGTTGACGAAAATATTCATGAGTCTGAGTCCGAGTGAGTCCGTTTGAGGAAAAGTTTAGTGAGTCTGAGTCCGAGTGAGTCTGGATGACGAAAACACCGGTGAGTCTGAGTCCGAGTGAGTTTGGTTGAAGAGAAATTTCGTGAGTCTGAGTCCGAGTGAGTCTGCTTCAGCAAAATTTTGGTGAGTCTGAGTCCGAGTGAGTCCTAAGCGAAAAATATATTTATTGAGTGAGTCTGAGTGAGCTCCATTTATTTTGCCGACCTATGGTGGTGGGGGGTAGACGCCCGTTCGCCTGTTCGCGCGCGCGCGCTTATCTCACGGTGGGGAGAATTGGGCTTTCGTCGGAACGATTGCATTGTAGTTACCGAGCGCACGAAGGTCACTTCGCTCGCGGCAGTGCCCCCGTTTGCGAAAAGAACACGCTTTTCAAACACAGCGAAGTAACAACTGTGACAATTGTTAGTTCGCGCTCGCCTGTACCAGTGAATTCGTTTCGTGCGTCGTTTTGTAGCGTTAGCTACACTGGCCTAGCCAAACCCGTTTCGCGTGGCACATCAAGAGCCTTGCTGCGCATGCGCGAGCCGGCATCTCCCGCGCACTCCGCCGCCGCCGCGCGCAACTCACCGCCGCCGGTCTGCGCATTCCAGAGGAGTGACGTCGTAACCGTGGTAGACGCACTGGCGCCGGCGCGCGCACGCAGCTATTCGCCTTCGCTGTGCAGTCGCCGCCTGACACTGCGCTGGAGCCGCTGCGCTTCTCACTGGCGTTTGCCAGTGTGGTATAGCCATGGAGAAGGAGAGCGCAAATGCTGCTCAACGGCGGAGAAGAGCGGAGAAGCGTGACTCATCGGATCCCGAAGTAGTAGCCTGGCAATTAGCGGTTGAGGGTAGGAAAAATGAACAGAATACTGTGTTGGGGCCATAGAGATGGCAGCGTGTTACTTCACTGATCACCAAGCCGTCTTTGTGGCAATAGAGAAGCAACCTGACGTTGAGCAAAAATATACATGTGCCACATAATAAGTATACCGTGTTTGTGTGTCATTGGAACAGCAGAAGCATGATAATCAAGCTAATCCTAGACAATCAGGAAAGCTAAGAATATTCTGCTGAATCTTTGCTAACGCTACGTATATCCTGGCATAGCCGAGCTAAGCCACTGCAACATTTTTTGTTTGAGCAGCGCGTTAAGTGTCGAGCTGTGAACGTTGTTAGTTCTCTCTCGTCCTGTGCGTGTTGTTTTCGTGCGTCATGTGTGCGTGTTGTTTTCGTGCGTCATGTGTGCGTGAGCAGCGCGCTATACGTTTCCACCTGCTTGCCATTCGTCGCTTGACATTCCAATTTGTTGCTATCGCATTCATTGCTTGGCCTGTGGCGAAACTGACTTTTGAAGGTGGTCACAGACAGAGGAAAAATTGACCCAGCGCGATTAGGCCAGGCCAATGCGAGGCTAAAAGAGCCTTCTGGACGTTTAGCGGTCTCGCTATTTGCTCGTATGCTTGAGCGAATTCTCGGATTGGACCAAGCAAAATATGCCAGTGCAACACGTGAATGCTCCCTGTGAGGTCGCTCCGGAAGTTGCTTATGCATACGTCACGTAGAGCAGCTCCTGAACCTCTTCGACCCTTATCAGCCGCTTTTTTGGTGCCTAAAAATTCGGCCTCTAGTGATAACGGTCAAGCTGCACCGAGCTCCTTCGGTGCTGGCATTATATTTTTGGTCAGCGCACTGTAACTTTTTTCGGTGTATCATGAACGCCGAACAAGACAGTTTGCACTGATGTACGCAGTGCAACAGCATTTTACGCATAGACGTGTTTGCGATTACAGTGCGGTGATTTTGCCTTCGTGCTTGTTTTATGATTGAAGCTGCAAGCATAACAAAGTGCTGGATACAAGTATCGCGGTTCGAAAAGTATTGGTTTTTGCTTTCTGCTAGTTGCTTCACACTGTCGTATTGTGATCTCGGTAGTGTCGCCGGGAGGCTGAGCGCCTCAGCAAAATGCGTAAGAGAGTGTCGTATGGCTTGTGGGTGGGTTGCCAATCTACTTTCACAAGGTCCGGTAAGGCAGCCTGAGGCGACCACTGAACACGTATCTGTACAGTTGTTCAGATAGCAATATGGTGAATGCTATCCGAGAGTGATGTTGACCGATATATTCCGCGTATATACCGAGTATATAGTGCGGATAGCTTGCGTCGCGTCAGTGTGAATGATAAGCAGAATATATCTAGCATATTTAATACAATTTACACACAACCTTTGTTCGTAAAGCTTCCAGACTGATTTATTTTCTTCTCTATGGATGATTCCCCAAAACAAATATTGGTGCGTATATGTAGAGCCGTCTTTTCGAGCTAGCCTGAGCTATTTATGTTAACTGCCGTGGCAGCCGCTAGGTGACACTACATGTCGAAAAAGATACGTTGTCACTAGTCGTCTGCGCATTCTACTGTAAGTGAATGTGTAGACGTGGACGTCCACCTCGAACAACGTGTAAACTTAAAATTCTGTGTGAAGCATGGCAAGACAGCCACACAGACGTATGAGCCCCTGCGTGACGCCTACGGCAATGATCGAGGCATTATCGCGGGCGCGAGTTTTCGAGTGGCACAAGAGGTTCGTTTCGAGCAGAACCTCGGCGGAAGACCACACAAAGCACGGGTGGCCTTGTAACCTCACGGAATGAAAACAACGTGGCTCACATCAGGGAGATCGTACAGCAAGACCGCACCATTACAGTCCGTATTCTATCGGATGCTCTCGACATCATTAGGACAACATCCCACCAAATTTTGCGTGAGAACTTGGGGAAACGAAAGCTGAATGCCCGACTTGTGCCGCACTTCCTCACACAGGACCAGAAGGACACACTGGCAACATTGAGCGCTGATTTGCTCCCCGAGGCAGAGAAGGATGCTGCATTCGTCGACAGCATCATTGCTGAAGACGAAACATGGTGTTTTCAGTACGATCTTCAAACAAAGAGGCAGAGCGCCGAATGGCGGTCCACAAGCTGCCCGGCGTCGGGAAAGGTGTGGCGACAGAAGACCAAAATAAAGACGTTGCTGATAGGAGTCTCGGGTTCGCAGAAGGCCGTACAAAGCTGCGGGAAACAATTCCAGCGTCTCTTGTGCGTGTATGGGCACGTTACTCAAGTGGCCGCGTATCCCGCACTGCCCGTAGCCATGGTTCAATCGCCGAACGTTCATGAAAGATATTTTCGGAAACGCCATCCCCTCTTCAACCCCCTGACTTTGAGTAGCGACAAGGGTTTGACCGGGCACGCGAAGCCATTGGTGACGCTGAATCGCGGCACCTTTCTACGCAGGACCGTTTCTCGGCAAGTCTATACAAAATCGTTGCTCTCCGTGGTCGCTCTCTTCTTGGAAGATGTCCAGCAGCACCTACAGGCCTTTCGCACGCTTTTCGTTGCTTCGAACTGAACTTAGCGTAGACAGATTAGAGTCGAACCACAGCCTGTCAACGACCATGCCTCAAGTCTAGGGACTTCAACCATGCCAGAATGCCCAAACTCCAGTGCCGAAACTCACGAGCAAACGTGGCAGTAGCTATCCCGGTAGAAGCGCGGGCCTTTCGTTGCTCGTACTTGGCTCGAACCACGCCAGGCAAACTTCGCTCTCCCGCCTAGTGTATTCGGGGTCCGATCACCGTTTACGGTTACGTTCTCGGTCCGCCGCGCACTAAGCTTCGCGCGGCGCCCTCTTCTACGGCTGTGCGCACCTTCCTTGG
>JALIZH010029222.1:0-40829 GCA_030522465.1 Rhipicephalus appendiculatus | reverse complement strand
AAAAAACACAAAATTGAAAAATGACGGAGGGGGCTCTAATCCCCACCGCCCGTAATTTTAACTTATGCCCTGATATTAGATGCATTTAATATAACACTTAAATTCAGCCAGGACTGTCTGTTTCGTAACACTTTGTTACGAGATTTTTTAAAAGATCTTTTTCAAATATTCTGGAAATCAGACGTACCTTTTCGACCGGAAGTGTTCGGAAGAGCAAAAAAATTACACCATCTCCCGCTAAAGGGAACCATGTGTAGATGTGAAGCAGCGGGCGCTAACGCTTACACTGGCGGCGGCGTTGACGCTGGCGCTCATCGCAGCGTTGCGTAGGAGAGAAAACTGGGGAGGCGCAAAGCAGACAGTGATGGAGCAGTTTTTCCTACTAGAACATGCCAATCGCTGCTAATGGGCAATGAGAGACAGAAGACTCCGACTGGACACAGAGACCCGCACTCCGCTTTTAGTTAACGCGCACGCTGCGAATTTTTATTGTTCAACAACGCACAGGAGAAATCTCCCACCGGCACCACCTTGGAGGTCAAGATCCATTGCTATATATACGGGATGGCCAGTGAACGGTTGTGCAGCGCGAGCAGTCGGTTTTTTCAACCAAGAAACTCGCTAGCAGACGCTGCCTGCGTCGGCGTCGCGAGGCGAGAGAGGGAGGAGCGTAGGAGAGGACAGAGAGGGGGGTGACACGCATGCGCAGTGGGAGTGTGAACGCCGTGGGCAGGGATGCGTAGAGGAGAGAGGGGGGGAGCGTAGGAGAAAAGAGAGAGGGGGGACGCGCATGCGCGGGGGGAGTTAGACGCCGCGGGCAGGGATGGAGAGAGGGGGGGGAGTGTAAGAGGGGGAGAGAGGAAGGGAGGCGCATGCGCAGTGTGGGTGTGGTTGCCGCGGGGAGGGATGCCTAGAGGAGAGAGAGGGGCAGAGGAGGTTTTTATTTTTATTTTTTTAACTGTTTGCGCATGCGCAGTAAGGGTGGGCACGCGGCACACCACCACCACCACCACCACCGGATTAAGCTTCGCCATAAGATGCTTCACATCTAAAAATGTGTCAAAAGTTGCTCGCGCCACTAAATTATAAGTTTTATGGTTTTAGGCTACATAATGGCAGCATGACTATGAGGCATGAGGAATATAATTAAGGCACCTTCGCCCTAGTGGTGCCAAGCCTGGAGGCATTGAGCAGGCTTGTTTGTTTCTCTTCGGTTTTCTTTCTTTCCGTCTCTCTCTCTCTCTCGTTCTCTTTTCGTGTCTTTTCCTGTGTTTTTTCCCTCTTTATTCCTCCTTTATTTCTAGTTTTCTTCCTATATTTTCCTTTCTTTCTATCTCCTTTTGTTTCTTCTTTGCTTCCTCGTTTACAATTTTTATACGTGGTGTCGTCTCTGAAGTGCTTCGCACTTACTATCATTGTCAAGGTGCTTGAAGAACAAGGAGAAGACTGCTCTTTGGCGCGAGCGCGCGCTCAATATGCAACAGTTGGCTTTGCCGCATGTGGTTTTGCCTACGTTAATATCATCGTCAAGGCGCTCGAAGAACAAGACGAAGAAATCTTCTCTTTGGTGCGAGCCCGCGTCAGATGGATATGCTACATCAGACTTTGCCCGCGTTACGCCAAGTGACGACGACAGCATACGATGACAGCATACGACAACCCGGCCCACTAAAGTGCTCCGCAGTTGAAAGGAGTGGGGGGGAAGGGGGGAGGGTATAGACTGATTTTAACTACACAGGCTTGTTTACCCAGCAACTAAATCTCTGTACACAGTTTTTCTTCCATTTCGGCTCCATGAAAATTCGGCTGCCGCGGCCGGACATTCATACCGCGTCCTCGAGCCTATTAGCGCGACACTTTAGCTGCATCGTTACCATAATGATTTTGACCGTTAATATTTAGACGACTGGGTCCTTCGTCCCACTTGCCTAGGGAACAATGTTACTTAAGAAAGGAATGCATGCTGTTCTCATAACTCGCACAGCTTTAACCGGAGCCTGATTGAATGCATCGGGGCAAAGGTTATGCTGACGCAGTCGACAACCGCTTGGTTTGAATGACGATTCAAATTTTAGTGGCATCTCCAACAGACTGCAACTGTACATTATAGATAACCGTCCAAAGAGCAACAACGCCCCGTCGTCAGCTACGGTGTATCGTAACACTAAATACTGGTAAAACGTTGCATAGATCTATGGTGACATTCATTCAGCTAGCACTAGAATGTTTTCTTCTTTTTGGACGTAACCTTTGCGATGCATGGTGCATTTGTGATAAAATGGAGAGCAGTGGAGAAAATGGAGAAAGTGTATGCCAATTTAAGCGCTGGAACGCGGATGGCGTCTGCACGATGCGCAAAGCGCCAGAATACGAACGCATGAGAAACGGAGGCAGATTAGTCTCGCGTCTCGCTGCGATTCGCGGTAAATAATTAAAAAAGAAAACACGCACACATTCCGTGTGTGTGCCATCCCTCTGTGAGTGTAAAAAAAAGATATGGCATTGTCAGTCGGATGGCCACAAGCTTTCGCCGAACACACTATGGAATGTACATACAAAGTGTCCTGCAAGTTTTTGGCACTGTATTCTTTTTAACCGGGAAGCTGTTTCAGCTAGCCGTAATGTGTCCGACCTTCTCTCGATAAAACCTCGATGCGAAGTTGTCTAGCCACCACTCGCGTCGCACTGCTGGTCGGACGTCATGTCAAGCCGCGTGTGCGCAGGGTTAGCAGCACCGCGCCGACCGCGTCTTAGGAAATTAAAAAAAGTCACATCTTCGCAGCAAGGACGAAGCAATGAATGCGATAGCTACAAATTGGCATCTCACGCGAAGAATGGCAAGCAGATCGAAACATGGAGAGCACTGCTCAAGGGCAAAGGACGCTCGAAACATATGCACAGGAGAGAGAGAGAGATGTTTATTGTGGCAGAAAAGCTGAGAGGTCGGCCTGAATCCATTTTCTGGCCTGCTACTCAGCGTTAGGAAAGGGGAGGGGGCGAAAAAAAAAGAGAGAGAAGGTGTTGATGATGATGAAGAGGAAGGTGGTGATGAAGCAAAACGTTCAAAAACAATTCACAGTCTCTTGTCGAGTTCGGTCTCTCGCAAAAACTTGTTTAGCGCTTTCAGAATATCGCGCTGATGACGAGGTGGTGGTCCCAACAGAACTTTTTCTGAAACTTGTTGCTCCGTAGATTTCAACAAGGTATACACAGGACGAGCCCGAAATAAGAAGTGTCAAAGTTGTTACTTCACTTGATTGGAAAAGCGCGCTTCTTTCGGAAACGGGGCCTCTGCAGCGAGCGAAGTGACCTTTGTGCGCTCTGTAACCTAAACGCAATCTTCCCGGCGAAAGCACCCGACGTAAAACTGCTCCTATCCCCCCCACCTCAAGATAAGCGCGCGCGCACTCGGGCAAAGGCGACTAGGCCCTGCAGAACAAAGTGCAAGTCGGGTGTTGGGGACCCAGGGCGTCGCAAAGAGTGGGGCGCCGAGCGCGCACTTTGCGCCATCTCACTCGTTTGCTGGTAAGGCAGAGAACACGCTGCTATTCCCCCCGAGATCTGCGTATCGCCAGCGGCGAATGGTGTATATAAAACAAGGTTGATCCCTCCGTCATAGCAATCTGTATAACACGAAAGTGAAACCTGTCCTTTCATAAGTAGTTGAATGTTTACTGTACATTGATATAAGAATGTCTGCTGGTGTTTGACAGTTATAGCACCACTTAACGTGGATGCATGCACGTTGACGCCTGGTGGTACATCTTAATCCCGACGACTAAAGTCCATGATCAATGATTAAACAAACCCTTGTGGTCATAGATACTTGTGGTAGCTGTACGGTGAGAGCGGAATCACAGAAAGCGGTGTGACAGCCGGAGAAGCGTCACTGACAGGACGCCGAACTTGGCCTAAGGTCGCGTACTCGCAGCATGTTCGTGTTACTGAACAGCGCTGCCCGACCAGAGGGAAACGCAACGCGGGTCGTGTGTTCCCCGTTGGCCGGCTGCGATTCTTCGCGGGGCGAGGAACGCTGAGTTAAGGCCACGCGAAGCACTCGCGCGTCCCAGAGCTATCGTTAGTATGGACGGATGCTATGAGCGAGGCCGATGCCACCTGGCAGTGTGTTAATGCGTCGACAAAATTGCACTTGTCCTATTCGAAACGCGCCGAATGGGACGGACGCGTTGAAACGACGCTTTGAAGGAACTAATCGTGCATTCCACGGTCATAATACTATATTTCACTTTAGCAAGAGCACTGCGAGAGGACAGTGGTAGATATAAAAGGCTTTTTTTAAAGCCGACAGAGTACGTGACCGTAGCGCAGGGTACACGACAGTCCCGACGAATGTGAGCACCATGTGGTTCAGGAACCCTTTCTTTTTTATTAAGCCATGCACGGTAAAATATTAAAACCCTTTCGGATAGCTACATTAAATGTACGAGGGCTTAATATGCGAAGGCGTCAGTATCAGCTGAACCGTCTGATTCGTGACAACGACCTAGATGTTGTAGCTGTCCAGGAGTCCAAAATAGAAAGCGAAGAGTCAACTGATCGTATGGTGGCCACTTTCCGTCCTCATTTTAATGTTTGTGTTTCCCATGCTGTTGGCACGTCTGGTGGATGTGTGCTTTTTATTCGTAACTCTGTAAGCCTCTCTGTTGAGAATGTTTTCTCGTGCCAAAGTGGGCGTTTACTTGTTGTCGATATGCTCCTATCGAATATGTGCTGCCGCGTCATTTGTTTGTATGCACCAAATGTTGAAGCAGATCGAAAGCTATTTTTTGAAAGTCTTGAAGGGTTTCTGAACTGTGACAAAATTTTACAAGTACTGGGAGATTTCAATTGCGTTTGTTTTGCTTCTGACAGAGCTAAGAGTCAGCCCGTTAGAGATAGGAGTGCTATCCCACTGAATTCACTTATTAGCGAGTATAACTTAGAAGACATAGGCAGCGTGATGTCGTGTGGAACGCAACCCCAGTACACGCATTATCAACGCGACAGTCATGCCAGATTAGATAGAATATATGTATCCACAGAGCTCATTCCTCTCTGCTCTAGCTATGCAGTGAATGCAGTTCAATTCAGTGACCACTGCCTGGTGACTGCTATGTTTGGTGCAAAAGAAAAACGGAACCATTTCAACTTGTACCTCTGGAAACTTAATACAGGGATTTTGGAAGATGAAAAATTTGTTGATGACATTGCCGCAAATGCACAGCGCTTGCTAGAGACTCAATCAACTAACTTCATAACACAACAGGAGGATTTCAAGGAGGAGGTTAAAATAAAAGCAATCGAGTACAGTAGTGTTAGGCAGCAGGAACAAAACGGAAAAGAAAGGGAACTCAGAGAAAATCTGCAATTTATGTACACTATGGAAAACATTCAACCTGGTACTTATACGAAATCAATAAGAGAGGTTAAATATCATTTAGAAAACGTTGATATTGCTAAGCAGCAGCTGTGAGGGCACGAGCTGAGTCATTTTTGATGGGGGGAAACTCCAACAAAGCGTGAACTAGCTGATGAGAAACGCTATGCATGTCAAAAAGAGATACGCGAACTAAACCATGAAGGTCAAGTAGTCAATGAGCAGGCAGATATTCGGCGCACTATATCGGATCATTTTGCACAGCTTTTTGGCTGTAAGCATATTTTGGACAAACGTTTCAAGGAGGATCTCATGCGACGTCTGCCCAAACTCTAGGATGACGTTAAGACTCGTCTCGAGTCACCCATTACGGTTCAGGAAATAGAGAACGCTATTGAAAAATTACCAAATGGAAAGACGCCAGGTCCTGATGGATTGGGAGCTGCCTTTTATAAATTCTTTGAACCCCTGATTGCCCAAATATTGCATAAAGTCTTTAATGATGTGTATGAGCACAAACAGGTCCCTCCATCTTTCAAAACATCGTATATTGTATTGATCCCCAAAACAGACGACGTTGATAAACGAAAGTTAATTGGATCTTATCGCCCGATAAGCCTTACCAACGTAGATTATAAGATATTCATGAAAGTATTGGCCAAAGGACTCCAAAGTGTCATTACCACTCTCATTGGGACTCATCAAACATGTGGTATGAAGGGGCGTAGTATCGCAACAAATATACGCATTGCACAAAGTGTGTTGGAAGTTGATGATGTGATTGGTGATCACGTAGCAATGATTCAGTTAGACCTTGCGAAAGCATTCGATCTTGTTGCCCATGATGTTCTCTTTTCTTTACTTGAGTATTTGAGCATAGGCCATGTAATAGCTGATGGTGTAAAATTGGCGTATGCAAATTGCTCGACCAGGATAATAGTCAATGGGGAGCTGACTGACACTGTCTCTGTGTGTTCCCCAGTTCGCCAAGGGTGCCCATTGTCACCTTTGCTATTTGCGGTCTACATTGAGCCCCTTTGCTTGGCTATAATACAAAACAAACGCATTAGTGGATACAGCTTGCTCTCAGCTCAGGTTAAAGTACTTGCTTATGCGGATGACATCGCTGTTTTTTGTACGAACAAAGATAGTATCATTGAGGCAACAGCTGTCATTGAAAAGTTTTGCTCATACACGGGCTGCAAGATAAACTGGCAGAAAAGTTATGGCTTTTGGCACGGTGATTAGGATACCACGCCAGAGGTTTTTCTCACATGCGTATGTACTCTGTACCAACAAAGTACCTGGGTGTACCTCTTGACAAGTATCAGAGCACTGGGGATTATAGCTGGAACAAACGTCTAAGCTAAAGGAAAAAGCGGATGCACGGCGGGGTAGGCAGTTATCTATTTTTTCGCATGCTGCTGTGTGTAATGTGTTTCTACTGTCACGTATATGGTACGTTATGAATGTCCTAAGTGCTTCACGTTCTAGTGTTCAGAAGATACATCGGGTTTTTGCAGTTTTTATTTAGGCGTCGACTTGGGAAAAAAATCAGTCGAACTAACTTGTTCTTCTCGGTCAAATGCGGAGGTGTTGGCCTTGTTCACTTATTTTTGCGCCAATTGTCTCTAGATTTATGTTTCTACGGGATATGAATGACACCTTCTTACGCACAGTTATACAAACCAGGCTACGCAAATTAATACCGGAATTCATTGTTTCTTCAGGTGAGGACATGGGGGGTTCTGTAAATGGATACTTGAGAGAGGTATTGCTCTCATACAGAATGTTGAGAGTGAGATTTTCGTCAGAATACTTGGGTGGTGTTACCAAAAAGAGACTTTATAAGGATTTGATTGATGTTCCCCTACCGACGCCTATGTACCGTTTGCCATATCGTGGATACCCAGGACAAAATATTCTGAAAAGGGGTTAAGAAAATGCCAGTATCTCCAACTGCCAAAAGCTTCTTCTTCAAATTACACACAAATAGTCTACCCGTAAAAACATGGCTTGAGGAAAAAGGCATTTTTGTTCCTTGGACAACTGACTGCCTCCTATGCAACAAACCAGAGAGCATCGAACATGCTTTTATCGACTGCCGGGATGCGGTATTTTATTGGGATATCCTCCAGCGCACTATAAAAGAACAATTTCCCCCTAGACCCTTACGGCATCAGGTTCCTACCAGTCGATACTCCCTATGATATAATAATGATTCTGGGTCTTCACGGCTTATGGAAAACGAGAATGCAAGTGCGCAACGCCGATGTTCGCGTAAAATCGTCTAGAGAAAACTTTCTAGAAAGTGTAGTTCAAGTTAGGGAGCTTCTTAGAGCCCAGCCTGACCCACCAGACTAGGTCGCTACCCTTGATGTACTGATAAATATGAAAGCTTTCTAGGCATGGTTCAGTGCGTGCATTACTGATGTATATTTGTTTGTACGTTGATATTTATGTTCTATGTATAATAAGGTAATAAAGAAAAAAAAAGACCGTGGCGCAGTAGTTAGCGTGCCCGGAATCTGTTGTCCCTGACCAAGAGGTCGTAGGTTCGACTCCCGTTGACGGAACTTTTTTCTTTGTCTTATGATCATGCGTATTTTTTCTACGTCATTTCCGTGACGGAAATACGTCACTAAAATCTTGGTGGACCCCTGCATAAAACACGTTCATGTTAAAAATAGCTCGCCGTTAGTATACTGTAGCATGTGCGCTTCTTTGGTGCAGCGGTTAGCGTCGCGCGCTGCGGATCGAGAGGTCACCCGTTCTATTCCGTGCGTCGGAAGATATTTTCCTGAATTATTTTTTTCGTGGCTTTTATATATATATATGGAGCATGACGGCGACGCCAACGCCGACGGCGAAAAGCAGACAAGAGTGTCGCTATAATTTCTATCGCAATAAATAAATTGCTGCACATCCGCGAAGTGAACGTTGATGATGGGGTAAAGCAGTGTGCACCGGATCGTCCATCACGGCCTTCTTTTTGTTTGGTGAACAGCGTCTTATTTTGTTCTTGTTAACCTTTTGTTCTGTCATCTGCTTTGATTCATTCGCATAGTGCGACGCCTGCTTGTTATTTTACTCTTTTACCACGCTATATAACATATCATAACATCGTTCCTCTCCCGACATAATGCCTGTACAGGGTCTTTTTGCGTCGAAGTTTCGAGCTATGGCTGTTACATCTGTTCTTTCAACAATTGGTGAGCAGATTCTTTTTGTTCGGGATCAAGGTGATATGTTTTTAGAACTCTGATCCAAGCTCGCTTGCAGAATCCCCCTACCTGATTTTGTTGCGTCGTGCTTTCTTTTGAAGCTGGACCGCTGAGTCCTTATTGACGGGAACTTGTTACGTCTACACGCCTGCTCAAGCAAAGATTTTCTTGTCAATACTTGTGTGATGTCACCAAAAAGGAACTGTATCGTGATTTTCGTGATGTGTTTTTACCAGTACCTGTCTATCGCGCTCCGTACATGCTGGGTCCTGAGCGCGATGTGTTGAAGCGTGTTAAAAGAATAGAGGTTGGACCCTTAGTCAAAACTTTCTTCTTTCAGGTACATACCGGCACACATTGTATTACAATGGTTACAATGTAGAGGGCTGTTTTTACCTTTGTCAGCGAACTGTTTAATCTGCGGGAAACCGGAAACAAAAGAGCATATTTTCCTCGACTGCCACGATGCAGTATTTTCGAGGGACGTACTACAACGCACACTAAAAAAGAATTGTTTGAGACTTGTTCGAAACGCAGCTTGAACAAGTCTTGACAATTGGCTTCTGTGAAGCCTTTTTAAGTCATTCGTACTAGCCAAGTTGAAGCTACTGTTTTTATAAAGTGTATATATCATGTATGTTATCACTTTGTTCGTGGTTGTGAAAAGGCAATAAAAAAAATCGGCATCGCTCTGTGGTAGACTGGTGGGATGCCACGAAGAGTACCCAGGTTCGGCGCCCATTACATCCTGGATATTTTGTTCTTATTTCGTTTCTTTTTTTTTCTTATTTCTCTCGATAGTGGTTACTGGCGCCGCCGGCAGTGGCGGCTGCGGCGGAGAACCACGGTGCAAAAAAAGGGCACTTGCTATGATCTCATAACAGCTTTCGCTGTAAAAAGATCCTTACTGATTTGCATCCACTGGTAACTCATATGTAGGTACCACATAGAGCAGACAATTTGTGAGATATTGACGTTATGAGCAGTGCCACTGTCATAAAAAAACTAATTTTACGCTAACCGATGAATCGACTCATTCAGACTGAAATTGACCCGTAAGTATGACTCTTAGTGACTCCGAGTGAGCAGTACGCTACCTGACTTTAAGTTCCAGGAAGTACGCCTGAGAAAAATTTTTGTGAGTCTGAGTCCAAGTACGTCCATTTTAGGAAACTTTTTGGTTAGTCTGAGTCCGAGTGAGCCCCTAACGGCAAAGTATGTTTCTTGAGTAAGTCTAAGTTAGCTCCACTTTTTTGCCGACATATGGTTACGGCCCCATTAAGTTACGAAAAATTGCTTCGGGATTCTTCCTTGTGTTTCAGCCCACTATCGCCGAAGATATAAGTCATAGTACGTCACAACTTTCGTTTGTTATTTCCAATAACACCGGCATCAGTAGAGCACTACGTACTTGCTCTTCTAAGCGCCAGTGTAGGTGGATCTATTCGTAGTGTTAAGGCGTTTATTTGCCGGTACTCAGAGACACTGCGTAATGGCGACAGTCACGGCCGGGCACGAACTCTCAGCGCGAGCGGCGTCCTTTTTGCAGTTGACCCACTAGAAGGCTCTCAAGAGTGCAACCCATTTCTAGGTTCCAATGCATCGCTACAATTACCCCGGGGACGAAAAGGGAGCCGCCGGGCGACCTAACAGCTTGTCACTACGAGCGGCTCATAGTAGGCCTTCAGGCGCTCCACGTTGACAACGTCGCGCCCTCGACGGCGCATGTCCGAAGATTGTTCGATGGGTTCGATCAGGTGGTTGACCGGAGATGTGCGCTAGATGACACGGTAGGGGCCTTCGTATTTCGGCAGTAGTTTTGAAGAGAGGCCAGCTGCGGAGGTAGAGACCGAGAGCCATACGAGCGCCCCAGGGAGGAACGTGGGCTCAGAAGTGGCGGAACCATCACGAATACCCTTCTGCCGCTCTTGTTCATTCGTCGTGAAGGTCTTGGCGAGCTCACGACACTCTTCACCAAGCCTGGCTGTGCCAGAAATAGGGGCACACTCAGATGGGTCCGGCGTGTACGGGAGTATCGTGTCGATGGTGTGGGACGGGTGCCGTCCGTATAGTAAGAAGAAGGGTGAAAAACCAGTAGTGCTCTGAGGGGCGGTATTGTAAGCGTAGGTGACGAAGGGCAGTATAGCATCCCAATTCGTGTGGTCCGCGGCGACGTACATCGAAAGCATGTCGCCGAGGGTGCGGTTAAAGCGTTCGGTGAGGCCATTCGTTTGCGGGTGGTAAGCAGCAGTTTTGCGGTGGACAGAATGGCACTCCGTGAGGATGGCTTCGACGACTTCCGACAGGAAGACGCGGCCTCGATCGCTGAGAAGCTCCTGGGGTGGACCGTGGCGCAGTATGAATCGGTGCAGCAGGAAGGAGGCAACATCGCGCGCAGTAGCCGCAGGGAGGGCGGCGGTTTCGGCGTATCGCGTCAGATGGTCTACGGCGACGATGGCCCAGCGGTTACCAGCCGACGTCAGAGGAAGTGGTCCATACAAATCGATACCCACGCGCCCAAACGGACGGTCAGGGCAAGGTAACGGTTGTCGACCGGCTGGGGACATGTGGGTTGACGGTTTGCGGCGTTGGCAACCGAGGCAGGAACGAGCTAACTTCTGCACGTAGCGGTACATCCCTCGCCAGAAGTAGCGTTGTCGAATGCGGTGGTAAGTTTTGGACACCCCAGAGTGCGCGCATTGCGGATCAGAGTGGAATGACTCACATATTTCCTACCGCAGACTGCGGGGTATCACGAGTAGCCGCTGCCGGCCGTCGGCGTTGTAATTGCGTCGATGCAGCAGGCCGTCACGTATGGCGAAATGGTGAGCTTGACGATGGTGTTGCGGACGGATCAGAGAGCAAGTCGATCAGCGGGGCGATCCAGTTATCCTTGCGCTGTTCGGTAGCGATGATGTGAATATCGATGACAGAAGCAGCAATGGAAGATACTGAGCAGGGGGCTTTGTCGTCAGGCAGAGGGGAGCGCGAGAGGGCGTCGGCGTCAGCATGCTTGCGTCCGTTGCGGTACAGCACGCGGATGTCGTAGTCTTGCAGGCGAAGAGCCCAGCGGGCGAGACGGCCTGAGGGATCCTTCAATGACGACAGCCAGCATAGTGCGTGATGATCGGTGAAGACATCAAATGGGCGACCGTACAAATAGGGTCGAAACTTTGTAAGGGCCCAGACGATCGCCAGGCACTCTTTTTCCGTGACGGTGTAATTTGTCTCGGCTCTCGTGAGCGTACGGCTTGCGTATGCCACGACATATTCGGGGAATCCGGGTTTGCGCTGCGCCAGGACAGCGCCGAGGCCTACACCGCTCGCGTCTGTGTGCACCTCCGTTGGGGCCGTAGGGTCGTAGTGGCGTAGTATGGGAGGAGACGTCAACAAATGGCGGAGCTTGGCGAATGCGTCGTCGCACTCGGATGACCACGAATTAAGGGGCCCGTTACTTCCAAGGAGCTTCGTCAGTGGTGATATGATCGTCGCAAAGTTTCGTATGAATCGTCGAAAGTATGAGCACAGGCCTACGAAACTGCGCAGTTCTTTGACGGACGCAGGTGTGGGAAATTCGGCCACGGCCCGAAGCTTGGCCGAATCGGGAAGAATTCCGTCCTTGGACACGACGTAACCTAGGATTGTGAGTTGCCGGGCTGCAAACCGGCACTTCTTCAGATTTAGTTGGAGGCCGGCGTTGCTCACACGTGTGAAAACTTCTTTCAGACGTTGAAGATGCGTGGAGAAATCCGGAGCGAAAACAACGACGTCGTCCAGGTAACACAAGCACGTGTGCCATTTCAAGTTTCGCAGAACGGTGTCCATCATGCGCTCAAAGGTCGCGGGCGCATTGCACAGACCAAACGGCATGACGTTGAACTCGTACAAGCCGTCGGGTGTGACAAAGGCTGTCTTCGGTCGAGCGTCGTCAGCCATGGGTACTTGCCTGTACCCCGAGCGCAAATCGAGAGAAGAAAAGAATTCGGCTCCGTGGAGGCTGTCAATCGCGTCGTCGATGCGCGGTAGTGGATAAACATCCTTGCGAGTGATCTTATTAAGCCGTCGGTAGTCCACACAGAACCGCACAGAACCGTCCTTCTTCGCAACGAGAACAACAGGAGACGCCCATGGGCTGTCCGAGGGCCGAATTACGTCGCGTCGGAGCATATCGTCTACTTGCTCATTAATTACCCGACGTTCGGCAGGCGACACGCGATATGGACGTTGCCGTAACGGTGGTTGGGCGCCAGTGTCGATGCGATGTGTGACAGCGGAGGTGCGACCGAGAGAAGTTTGCCCGACATCGAAAGAAGATCGAAATTCTTGCAATAGGCCCAGAAGCTGGGAACGCTGGACCGTCGTAAGGTTGTCAGCGATGGAGTTGCCAAATACATCAGCAGATGACGGATCAGACGTGGAAGCAGCACTGATGGTACGGGAACTGGGACAGTGCGAGTCACCGGGTACGTCCAGGACTTGTGCGTCGTCGACGGGTTCCACTCTGCCGAGACATTCCCCTCGAACCAACGTAACAATGTGGGTTGGTCACAAAAATACCGGTGTTGCCCTTTGTTAATTGCACGGTCGCGAAAGGTACCAGCACCCCTTTCCTACTGCAACCACGGTCAGATGGCGAAAGGAGTGCAACTGTGTCGGAGAGACCGGCGCAGTAGACCGACACAGCCGTTGACGAGCTTGGAGGCACTGTCGTATCATCTTTGACGAGGATCTTGCTCAGTGCCGAGGGACTATCTACTGGCGTCAAATGTGCGAACGGTGAGAGTTCAATTTCGGTGGAGGCACAATGAATCACGGCGTCGTGGCGGGAGAAAAAGTCCCATCCCAGGATGACGTCGTGGGAGCATGCAGTAATGATGATGAACTCGACGACATATAGAACGTCCTGAATGACGACGCGAGCTGTGCACACTGCTGTAGGATGAATACTCTGCGAATTAGCGGTACGGAGGGACATCCCAGAAAGTGGCGTCGTCACTTTTCGGAGTAAGCGGCAAAGTTTCGCGTCCATAACGGATACGGCAGCTCCAGTATCGGTAAGGGCAGATGCGCGAACACCGTCCACAAACACGTCGATGACATTCGATGGGTTCCTCTGAGGGCTTTCACAGTTCGATAGATGACCCATTCAGAATAAAAAATTCTGGAATTTCTAAAGCAGCCATCGGGCACCAGGTTTATGGCTTTCTCGGTAGACATTAAAGATCTATACTACTCCCTTCCCCACAAAGACTTGCTAAAGTGCATAGAAGAGTGCATTGATGTCTTTGGTGCGCTGGCATTTCAGAACACCGCGTGTGTGACTTCCAAAGGGTTCTTGGACATGTTATCATTATACATTGCGTCAACGTTCGTAGAATGGAATGGGAACACATACATTCAGAAAGAAGGTGTCTCTATCGGGTCTTCCATAGCTCCTTTTCCGAGTGACCTGCTGTTAGCGAAATTTGACGGGGCTTTGAATGATCTTATAAACGCACGTGACGACAGTTAAGGAACATCAGAGTGGAAAAAAAGGGGGAGAAAGAAAAACTATAAAAAATGATGAAAAGGTAAAAATGTAACCGTCACAGTAGCCCCCCTGCGCACACCCCCGCATTCTAAATAACTCAGCTCTCTGTCCGATAGAGCAATCGATGGCTTGCTTACGCATCCGCTATTTTCTCGCGTCATCTGGGCGGCCTCACTGATTACGCGCGCTTGCTCATCCTTATTCTTATCTACCACAGTGGTCCCTTGAAACTGTGGAGTGCATCCGCACGTGCTCACGTGCAATGCTAAAAAGCCATCCTTGCCATTGCGAACGTTGTTGGCGTGCTGTCGTAGGCGCTCGTTCAGGCATCTGCCCGTCTGGCCCACGTAGCACGCCCCGCAAGACAAGGGTATCCTGTAGACCACTCCTTGCACACAGTCAACGAACTGAGTTCTGTGTTTTACTGCACATTGTTTTTGTCGTCTCTTCACGGGACAGGTCCTGTTCGCCAACTGGGACAACTTGTCGGGAGCGCTGAAAACAACTTGCACGTTAATACGTTGCCCTATTTTCTTTAGGCGATGAGACACAGAGTGCATATATGGTATGACTGCCACTCTATCCCGCTTTTTGACAGTTGTTTGTTCTGTGTCGCCGTCAGTGCCCCTGCGTTTCCTTTTTTCTGTGCATTGACTCGGCTACAGAAATGAGCAAAGGACGTGGGTACCCTGCTCCTTCTAGGCGTTTCGACTGTGCCATGAGACTAGCTTCTGAGACGTGTTGGCAAGACCTTTCTAAAGCGTTGGAAAAACAAGACTCTACAATAGATTTCTTGACTAATTTACTGTGAGCCGACGAGAACGGAATGATGGGCTTCTGTGGGCGGGGCGCGTACCGCCAGCACGTGTGGTCATTCGAGAATGAAATCTCCAAATCTAGAAAGCGGATGCTGTCCTTCACCGGCAACTCGTGAGTCACCACGAGCGGGCTGAGGCACTCACGAAAAACTTCTAAAACTTGCATCACTTGAGAATGAAAGATTTGTGGTTCACATTGCATGATTATAAGATAATCGTCTACATATCTGAAAGTTTTTGTGACGGATAACATGCTAGGCCGATCATTCAAAGCCCCGTCAAATTTCGCTAACAGCAGGTCACTCGGAAAAGGAGCTATGGAAGACCCGATAGAGACACCTTCTTTCTGAATGTATGTGTTCCCATTCCATTCTACGAACGTTGACGCAATGTATAATGATAACATGTCCAAGAACCCTTTGGAAGTCACACACGCGGTGTTCTGAAATGCCAGCGCACCAAAGACATCAATGCACTCTTCTATGCACTTTAGCAAGTCTTTGTGGGGGAAGGGAGTAGTATAGATCTTTAATGTCTACCGAGAAAGCCATAAACCTGGTGCCCGATGGCTGCTTTAGAAATTCGACGACTTCTCCAGAATTTTTTATTCTGAATGGGTCATCTACAGGAAAAAACTTCACCTTGTCCTTTAGAAACCGCCCTAGTTCGTTCTGCCAAGAATTTCTTTCAGATACAATTGTCCTGATGCCATCTTTGTGTGCCTTGGCTGAAAAGAACATTTGAAGGGCCAGGTTGTCGCTTTTCCCTATTTTTCGTGACAGCACTGTCAAATCTAGATCAGAGCACATGGTTTTCGCCCTGGACCTGACTTTAGCCAGGTTTATGCCTTCAAATGCACGAAAAATGGAAGAAATGGCTTGATGGGCTTTCTCGAAGTAAAGATCTCGTGACAACACGGCAAAACCTCTGTGATGATGTGGATAGTGGTGCGTGGCCGTGACAGTGCAAGGCGGCAGCTGGTGATGATGATTACTTGGTGACCACAAGCAGAGTGGTAATGATGATTGTTATGGAAGAGAACGCGGACTGTGAGAAAAGAAGAAGAGTCTCGAGAGCCTCGAGCGGAACGAGAGCGGGCGGATTCTTCAACAATAATCTTTTTTCTCTTTTTGAATTTTTTTCTTTCTTTTTTTCTCCTGAATTAAGCTAAGAAGTTATTTCAAAAATACTCTATCACTAAACATTTTAAGAATATAAACTCATTTAATTACATAACAAGGCACCGCCCGTTTCATGGCCGATCCCTCATTGTGGGTTGCGCCAGAATAACAAGGATCAACCAACCAACATCGGCGACGGCAGTTCGTCGAGTTCCCGGGTGCACCAGCGGCCTGCTGTTCGAGCGACCTGGTGTGACCGTTCCGGCGGCGCCGAGATCACGTCTTTGGCTCCGTGGGGCGCCAGCGGCCTGCTGCCCTAGCGGCCTGGTGCGAGGGTCCCGGAGCGACCAGAGGCGATGCCGCAGCTGGAAGCGGCTGGCTAACCGCCAGCCAGGCACGGTAGCAACCTGGGATCAACCGTTCCGACTCCCTGCCGACCTGTTACAACCGGGGCGGACGCGGTGACGAGCCATCGCGAACTTCGTCGGGCCACGCAGCGACACTGCCGCGACGACGACCACCACGGTGACCGCAACGACAGCGTGAGGAGGTGAATGTAGGAGTGCGCGGCACGTCGCGAGAGTAGACGGACAGTTAATTGCCGAACAGTAGTGAGGCTGTAAATATTTTGTGTGGTTTTTAGTGTTGTCTATAAAGTCGTCTGTGTTTCGTGCTTGAAGACCCTGATTGCTGAGTCATTTTAATGAACGGATCCTGGGCCCACATTTAATCGCGTTTCCATCACAAACTGGCGAGCCTGCCAGGATCCGCCAGTAAAATCCCTAACGCGGAGACCAGCATTCAGGTGTATTCATGAAACACTAGACAACCGAGATGGATTTAGATAAGCTAGCGGTCATTGCTACGCAGTTAGGATTGTCTGGCGCAGAGCTTCGTGAGTGAGTCGAAAGAGAGCAGGTTAGGCAGAGGGACGAACGGGCGGCTGAACGAGATGCAGCCAAAGAAGCAGCAGAGAGACAGCGCTTTACGGACGAAAGGCAGCTCGAGATCCTGAAGCTTAAGCTCAAGCTTCAGGAGGGTGCCCCGCGTGAGTCATCTGCGGCGGCAGCGCTCGCCCCGTCAGCAACCCCTTCAGGCGTGAACCCGCAGAAGCTACTGCCGCTATTTGATGAGCGCCGCGACGATCTCCATGCGTACCTGCAGAGGTTCGAGCGCGTAGCCACGGGACAGGACTGGCCTCGAGATAAATGGGCCATCGCCATAAGCATGTGCTTGAGTGGCGAGGCACTGACTGTGATTGGGCGTATGACCGCAGCTGACTCCCTCGATTATGAGAAGGTTAAGAAGGCACTACTGCAAAGGTTCAGATTTACAGCCCAGGGATATAAGGAGAAGTTTCGGAAGGTGCAACCGCAGGATGGCGAGACAGGGAAGCAGTTTGCCGCACGGATCTTTGACAATTAGATCGAGATGGCCGACGTTCCCAAAACTTTCGAGGGCCTCCGCGACCACGTCGTTAGCGAGCAGTTCCTGCGTTGTTGTAGCCAGAAGCTAGCTATCTTTCTGAAAGAAATGGAATGCAAAACCCTTACTTCCCTTGCGGACACCACAGACCGTTTCCTCGAAGACCAGGGCATCAAAAACATTGGGAAGGTCGCAGAGGAGGCCCAGAGTATTACTAACCCCAGTGTTGTTGTGTCACAGATCAAGCAGCAGTCGATTTGCTTCTTTTGTAACCGCAAAGTTACAAAAGAAGCAAAAGGCACATGAGCGTCGAGAAGCAACAAAATAATCCGAGAAATGCAAGTCATGCGGACAGCCTGGACACAAAACGGCTGACTGCAAGAACAAGCCTGAAAAGCAGGTATCCTGTGTCATAATGGAAAGGGACGAAGAGCGAGAGTCAAGTTCTCCTGCTGAACCTATGAGAAGGACCTGCGCTGCAATGAATGCCACAACACGAAGAACAAGCCCCCCAAGGGTAGCAGTCGACAGCATGCCAGTTGTCCAAGGACGAGTACTGGGACAAGTTGCGCAGGTCCTGAGAGACACAGGCAGCAACACAACAATTGTGCGGCGTGACCTGGTTCCTGACCGCTGTCTAACTGGAGAAACCAGGAAAGTCATGCTCTTGGATGGCAATGTCAAACTGCCGGAAGCGCGCATCTCGGTTCATACGCCATACCTCATTGGGGACATAAATGCATTGTGCATGAGGAATACTTTATATGACCTTGTGCTCGGCAATACCCCAGGTGTCAAGGAGCCGCACGAGCCAGATCCTGACTGGGAATATCCAGACTTGTCAACCAAGGCCAGTGCCGCAAACCAGGTGCCCTCATGTAGAGGAAAATCGTCAAGAGCCTCAGCCGTTCTGAAGACGACGAACAGAGACCTGAGCTCTCAAAGTACCTTCAACAAGCGCTGTAAGCAATGTTGTGTCAAGAAGGGCATCGTGGAGAAGAGTGCTGGTGGTTTCGCGAACAAGCGCGATGATGGCGAGAGCAAGTCGTCGTTGCGCGGCACAATGACACAGCCACGCAGGCTGTTATGCAGTGCTGCGAGAGTGATGATGACAGCCACATGTACAAAGGACAAAGCCTGTAGGGTAAAAGAGGACGGCAAGACCACTAGCGAATCAACAACCTTAATGGGAGTACAGAGGCGCCAGCCGTCAAAGCAACAGAAGTGCAGGTACGGAAGAATGTGTTTCAGGAGAGACGTACAGCACTTCAAGCAGTTTCGTCATCCCAAGGTCTCGTACTGCGAACCTTCATTGAGAGACGAAGATGAGAACAGACACGAGGACGAGCCCAAGGACCGTGCTGATGGCAGAAACATCGCAATCAATAGTAACCAACGGCCAAACAAGACCGCCGAGCTTCCGGAGCACGTGATCGACAATGAAGTTAACGGGAAGCGAGACCACTATGACAAGCCAGTGTGCCGATTCGGGACGGCATGTTTCAATAGGAATGGCCACCACTTGAGGAACTTCAAGCACCCACCCACGACTAGAACAAAGAAAGAAGAAAACCATATTCCACCGTGGAGACAGAAAGAACGAGACTTCATAATATACCGGTCCGATACGGCAAGGCCCAGACATCGCGAAAACGCTCATGCTACGCGCGCGAGTGTTTTAAATAGAAGTTTAAGGTCTATTCCTCTGCAGACCTGTGATTAGTGTTTTCCAACTAGTTATTATTGTACCTATAGTACTTATGTAGACACTAATGTAGACCCTTGGTGAACTATCGTGAATTTACATGTGTAAACAAGTTGGACTACTTATGAACAATCCGCACGTGCCAGCACTCATACACCACCTTCTCCTGTGTTTTATAGAATAGTTGCGGGCAACTCTCTTAAGTGGGGGGGCAGTTGTGATGATGTGGATAGTGATGCGTGGCCGTGACAGTACAAGGAGGCAGCTGGTGATGATGATTACTTGGTGACCACAAGCAAAGAGTGGTAGTGATGATTGTTATGGAAGAGAACGCGGACTGTGAGAAAAGAAGAAGAGTCTCGAGAGCCTCGAGCGGAACGAGAGCGGGCGGACATCGGCGACGGCAATTAAATATTTCCCCCTTGTATTAACCACCGGCTTCATGGCCAATCCCCCGAAGTGGGTAAGAGCCAAGTAGACAGGTGCAAGCAAGCAAGCAAGCAAGCAAGGCGACGGCAGTTCGTCGAGTTCCCGGGTGCGCCAGCGGCCTGCTGTTCGAGCGACCTGGTGTGACCGTTCCGGCGGCGCCGAGATCACGTCTTTGGCTCCGTGGGGCGCCAGCGGCCTGCTGCCCTAGCGGCCTGGTGCGAGGGTCCCGGAGCGACCAGAGGCGATGCCGCAGCTGGAAGCGGCTGGCTAACCGCCAGCCAGGCACGGTAACAACCTGGGATCAACCGTTCCGACTCCCTGCCGACCTGTTACAACCGGGGCGGACGCGGTGACGAGCCATCGCGACCTTCGTCGGGCCACGCAGCGACACCGCCGCGACGACGACCACCACGGTGACCGCAACGACAGCGTGAGGAGGTGAATGTAGGAGTGCGCGGCACGTCGCGAGAGTAGACGGACAGTTAATTGCCGAACAGTAGTGAGGCTGTAAATATTTTGTGTGGTTTTTAGTGTTGTCTATAAAGTCGTCTGTGTTTCGTGTTTGAAGACCCTGATTGCTGAGTCATTTTAATGAAGGGATCCTGGGCCCACATTTAATCGCGTTTCCATCACACCCTCCCTCTTTGTCTGAAGGTAGAACGCATAGATCATTGTCAGTGAGATAAGCAGCAAGCTTACTAACAGGCACCACGCAGTTAGCGGGCTTACCGCGTAAAGCGCGTCGAGTCCTTGCGACACGCATCTGTCGCTGTCTTGCGGCGGGGCACGGTTTGCGACCTGACGCACAGTGGCCAGCAGTTCTGTGGGTGTCCTCGTCTTCTCGACTGTGAACTTAGGGCCTAGACTCAAGGTCTTCCTGACGAATTCTGGGAGAGCTATATCACCACACGTGTGAACAACACCTGCCGAGCCGCCTTTGGTCGTAGAAAATTGGGAACTGAGCCTCCGTAGTTCACCTTGCCACAGATAGTCCACCATGTGGTCGATGCGTCCTGTACCAAGTAAGTGTTGAATTTGCGCATAGAACAAGTACACAGGGTATTTTAGGGGGCGAATCACCTTAGGGTCTCGGCTTGTCGGCTTGTCTTGTCGTCGACACGGTCCGGCATAAATGAGCATGAGCCACAAAATCGGGTAAACCCCACTACCCGTCATTTTTTATAGTTTTTCTTTCTCCCCCCTTTTTTTCCGCTCTGATGTTCCTCAACTGTCGTCACGTGCATTTATAAGATGCTCTCGTATCAATAAAATTTTCAGTTGGAAGTCAGCGCTTGTCCTGTGTTTCCTTTGAGTGGCCGTCCGTTCTTTGCGCTGTTAATTTTAAGTATGCATAACCAACTAGCCCAGTCAGCTACACTGTTAAGCCATTTAATGCTTGCATGTACTTTCGATCGCGAGAAAGCAAGCAATTTTATGGTCCACTTGCATTTATTTTCCTTTTAGATCACAGTTGCGACAGTTAATTTTAACTGGCGCTTTGGTCACAGCACATTCATGTGTATTTCCACGGGGGAAAACTCACGATAATTCGAACGATTCGGTGTCCATGACGGTTAATTCGAACTGGGAGACCCTAGTCTCACCGCTCCTCGCAGAAGTTGGCCCAGAGTGATCACATGTGTTGCAAAACTAAACCAAACCAACTTGCAAATTGAAATCAAACCAAAGCAACGATGCAAAACGACAAAACAGCAGAATTTCTCCGCAGATGAGAATTCGGGCGATGCGCTCCAGCTCTGGTGCAAACTGCAAATCATGCTCATGCAGTGGCGACATTGCGACAGAAAAAACGCCAGCCAATGTAATATTAATGGTTGCTTTTAATTTTGATTGCGTTAACTGCACCATGTAAATGAACATTAAAGGAGCAGTGACATCAACCTTACGAATGTCGCGTTTTTGCGTCAACGTGTAGTTATCGATCCCCTAGTAACGATTCGGTACTGATAATGCAACAGAGGGACGACTTGATATATGTGGTAATGATTACTAAGACCACTATCGAACGCAATTCAAAACGGGAGCAAAGCCCGCCAATTTTCAGCGCTGTCAGCGCTGCCAAGTGGTCACCTCCCGCGGTCACGCCCCATCTGATCACGTGGCCACACTAAATGGTGACGTGAGTTTCAGCTGACATTTCCCCTGCTCGGCGCGCGCGTGTAGGCATGTCTTCACCACCTCCATCGTCGTCGCCGCCGTCAACAGCTTCCAGAAGCTACGATGAAAACATTGAGGAATATGGAATCGCTGTGATTCGCGAGGTGGCGAATCATTTACGGTTCGATTCTCTTCAGAGTAGTGATTCTGATATCGGCGCCCGACCGAGCAGCGACGAGGAGGCAGCTGGAGACGCGCGCTTGGGCAGGCAAGACATGTCACAACTACGCATATGAACGCTGCGTGTGTGTTACTTGTTTGAAACGATATTTCTCTGAACCATGCGTTCTATACTGGTACACTTTGATCGGTGATTGTCGTGTTTGCGTCTACCTAAGCATAACCAATGTGTCGTAATAACTGGTCAGTTAGTGAATGTCGCCACGTGTGTCACTTGTAGTGTATACTGCTCACAGACTGAAACGCGACAAGAAAAAAAGTGAAACGTGGAGGCCTGGCGTTTTGATTCTGTGAGCGCGTTGTGGGGGGTGGCGTTTCGCAATGGTGCAAATAACTTTTCGCTTTTTCTCTTATTTGATGAGCACGATTGCAGCGCACAGCAGTTCCACGGCATGCTGGCACGTAATGCGATGGAGATCGTAGCATCGAATATTCACATTCGCGCTCATGACTCCACGACAGATCACCCAAAGCGGCACAACGAAAACGCAGGATTCGGACGAATGCTCTGCACGAACCAAGCAAAACAAAACAAGCAACGCCGTTGCCAGGCAGCCTGGTGTCGCCGCCCGGCAGTACAACAAGTAGGCACCACGATGAGACACTAAACTTGTCGACGTCAGCGTTGCTCGCGCATCGTGACTCAGCGCCTGAGGCGTCGCCCAGGAGCTCGCTGAACACGTCAAAATAGGGTCGATGTTGCATGGCATGAACGTGCCGTTGAGCCTTTGTACGCGCTTTGTGCTCGATATAGAATAACTGCTACGTAACACACGCAATTCATACTTCGCTAAAAAAACACATGCATACCAAGATATCGAGTGAACGCCACATCTCGAGCTTGAAATTTGATGTCACTGCTCCTTTAATAGTAGCGGTGGTTTCAGGAGACGAGCATGGCTATTTCTGCAACGCACGAGGCAGCACGGAAATATGCCGCTGGTTTCGTTTTCCGCCACAATATGATGATGGCGCTTTAGGCGTTCTCAGCGGATGTCGGTGGACGTATTGAATATGCCCCATTGCTGTTTTTCATCGTTTTGCTTTTTGTAAATATTACATCATTAATGCAGTGTAGCAAAATTTTTCCAACCATGTTCCAGCGTTTCTTCGGAGAAAATTGCGTACATCTGAAAGCGCTTACATCACGACGTGCGCCACTTTTTAAGTACAAAGGATGAGCGACAATCTTTCAGCTGTGAACTACACATACGATAAGAACGAATGCAAATATGCTATTCCGCTAACTATCGCAAAGGAACAGAAGTGGTTTATTTATAACTAACTGATGGCTGGTTTGCCTATTCAAACGAACCAGCTGGCTTGTTTTACGAGATGAATTTCAGATGTTAGGTTCTAAGTGTCAACACAACATCATTACGAAACACTCCGCATCAATTTGTACCAAGTAAGTGTTGAATTTGCGCATAGAACAAGTACACAGGGTATTTTAGGGGCGAATCACCTTAGGGTCTCGGCTTGTCGGCTTGTCTTGTCGTCGACACGGTCCGGCATAAATGAGTATGAGCCACAAAATTGGGTAAACCCCACTACCCGCCACCGGTCCATACTGTCCACAATGAGTTAAAGGTTCCTGGTTACTGCCTGAAACACTATGTTTCGCTTAGCGGCGGTGTCAGAATCACCAACGAAATTTGCCAAGGCATTGAAGTTTCTCATCTAAAACCGGGCACAAACGTGGATCTGGACAGTAAATTCATCTTTTAGATGTGAAGCATCTTATGGCGAAGCTTAATCCGGTGGTGGTGGTGTGCCGCATGCCCACCCTTACTGCGCATGCGCAAACCCTTCAAAAAAATAAAAATAAAAACCTCCTCTCCCCCCTCTCTCTCCTCTAGGCATCCCTCCCCGCGGCAACCTCACCCTTACTGCGTATGCGCCTCGCCTCCCCTCCTCTCTCCCCTCTTACACTCCCCCCCCTCTAGGCATCCCTGCCCGCGGCGTCTACACTCCCACTGCGCATGCGCGTCCCCCCCTCTCTCTCCTCTCCTACGCTCCCCCTCTCTCCTCTACGCATCCCTGCCCACGGCGTTCACACTCCCACTGCGCATGCGTGTCACCCCATCTCTCTCCTCTCCTACGCTCCCCCCCTCTCTCGCCTCGCGACGCCGACGTAGGCAGCGTCTGCTAGCGAGTTTCTTGGTTGAAAAACGCGACTGTTCGCGCTGCACAACCGTTCAATGGCCACCCCGTATATATGGCAATGGATCTTGACCTCCAAGGTGGTGCCGGTGGGAGATTTCTCCAGTGCGTTGTTGAACAATAAAAATTCGCAGCGTGCGCGTTAACTAAAAGCGGAGTGTGGGTCTCTGTGTCCAGTCGGAGTCTTCTGTATTTCATTGCCCATTAGCAGCGATTGGCATGTTCCAGTAGGAAACACTGCGCCTCACTGCCTGCTTTGCGCCTCCCCAGTTTTCTCTCCTGCGCAACGCTGCGATGAGCGCCAGCGTCAACGCCTCCGCCAGTGTAAGCGTTAGCGCCAGCTGCTTCACATCTACACATGGTTCCCTTTAGCCGGAGATGGTGTAATTTTTTTGAAACACCACCTCTTGAAACATATCTGCAGAGGGATGGTGCGTTAGTGGACCGGTGGCGAGCAATGCCGTAAACAGTAAAGATTTTGCTGGAGAAACATCGACGCACACTGGGTGCTTCGCCCCTGCACAGGTTTCACGTTAGTGGAGCTGACACACATGCCCCTTTTTCGTTTCGCACCCCTGCGAATGAGGCCACCCTTGCCAGCCTTACTAGAGTAGAAACCCTCCTCGCTTTTAGCAGTGGGACGCGTTCGCACCTGAGCTAACTTTGCTTGATCAGGAGCATCACGACACGACCACTCAGTCACTGCCGTAGTTTAGAAGCTAGTTCTCAGTGATCAGCACTGCTGGAGCAAGAACAAAAGATGAACACATAACAAAAGAAAGCGCAGCTATTTTTATCTCCAATCTTCTGGACAAATATTTGCAATGCTTACAGGTTTCGCAGGGTTGTCTTGAAAAATTTGACCACCGCCGAGAAGACGGCGCCGACCTCCTCAGCGTCGCGGAGGAAGTTGCGAGTGCTAAAGACATAGCTCGAGATATCCTCGACTCCAAAGGCAGCCATAAATTGACACATCTGAGTCCGCGGAAAGCAGTACAATTGAAAGAAAAATGCAATTACAGTTGCATGTAGCTATGTGCCTAAGTTCTGAAAACGCGTCGCATTTTTGTAGTAAACATGGAAGCCCATGCCCCGAACAAGATGCAAGTTCACTACTGGGGCCATCGAAGTTAATTACAGTAGTTGAAGTCTTCGTTGCGTCAAAGGAGCAAATACCTCACTGTTGTGAAGGCAATCAGCACGTACGGTCCCTTATTGAAGACATTGTATACGTACTGAGGCCTTTTCCAGGTACATTTTTTAATGGAGTGATGCTACCTCTGGCCGAAATACTGTGGATAATGATCAGGCATTCAGAGAAAGCATCAATAAATCAAACATGACAACCCAACTGAAAAGAGCAGGAACTGGATTAAATATGACTCATACGATGAAATTCACTGTGTTACAATATCACAACACTTCAAACTAATCCTCGAATATACTTTATTTAACCTAAATATCTGTTGCATCTCTGTGATTTGCTGCGACAGACAGGTTCTACAGGTTCTTAAATTTATTTCGCTTCCGTACTGAAAGTTAGAGCTACCGCTTTGGAATGGTGAGAAATTAAGGTACTTGAATTTATTATTATGACAATTTTAAGACATAGTATTGTAATAGTCTTCATTCAGTCGCTATCAAATGGTTGAATTATGTTCCAATTTGTTTAATTGCTAATAGATAAGCACAAATGTGTGACAATTTTCAGGAAGCTAACAGCACCGGTGCGCTGGAGAACGGATGGCGTTTGTACGATGCGCAAAGCGCGAGAAAATACGAACGCATGCGAACGGAGGAAGATAAGTCTCGCGTCTCTATGCGATTCGCGGTAAAAAATTAAACAAGAAAACAGGCACACATTTGGTTGGTGTGTTATCCCACTGAGTTAATTGAGCTTCTGTCTTAAACCTTCTTCTATAGCTAAATATGACAATGTGGTAAAGTCATGAAGTGAATTATTCCAGTGAATAAATGATTTACGAAGCGCAATGACTTGCACGGAGTTCTGATAGAAGTAGCGCCTGTTACCATGCGAAGACGTGATTTAGCAAAGCGCTGGCTTGGGCTTTGGAATCTCATCTCAATAACTGGTTGCTAACACGCGTGACTCCACGTTAACAACGTGCAGGTAAAGATACAAAACTTGCAGCCAATATTTCTTATGGCGCAGTTCAATCCGCTGGTGGTGGTGGTGGTGGTGTGCTGCCGACCACCCTTAATCCGCATGCGCAAACCCTTTAAAAACTAAAGAAAAAAACCTCCTCTCCCCCTCTCTCTCCTCTAGGCATCCCTCCCCGCTGCGACCACACTTTCACTGCGCATGCGCGTCCCCCCTCTCTCTCTCCTCTCCTACGCCCCCCCTCTCTCCTCTGGCATCCGTTCTAGCGGGGTCCACACCAACGGAGCATGCGCGTAGACCCTCTCTCTCCTCTCCTACGCCCCCCCCTCTCGCCTCGCGACACCGACGCAGGCAGCGTCTGCTAGCGAGTTTTTTGGTTGCAAAAACCGACTGCTCGCGATGCACAACCGTTCACTGGCCACCCCGTATATATGGCACTGGATCTTGACCTGCAAGCTGGTGCCGGTGGGAGATTTCTCCTGTGCGTTGTTGAACAATAAAAATTCGCAGCGTGCGCGTTAACTAAAAGCGGACTGCGGATCTCTGTGTCCAGTCGTAGTGTTCTATCTCTCATTGCCCATTAGCAGCGATTGGCATGTTTGAGTAGGAAACACCACTCCATCACTGCGTGCTTTGCGCCTCCCCATTTTTCTCTCCTGCGCAACGTTGCGATCAGCGCCAGCGTCAACGCCGCCGCCAGTGTAAGCGTTAGCGCCCGCTGCTTCGCAACTACACATGGTTCCCTTTAGCGGGAGATGGTGTAACTTTTTAGATGTGAAGCATCTTATGGCGATGCTTAATCCGGTGGTGGTGTGCCGGCGTGACCACCCTTACTGCGCGTGCGCAAACCTTTCAAAAAAAAAATAAAAATGAAAAAAGCTCATCTCCCCCTCTCTCTCCTCTAGGTATCCCTCCCCGCGGCAACCACACCCTCACTGCGCATGCGCCTGCCCTCCTCTCTCTCCTCTCCTACGCTCCCCCTCTCTCCTCTAGGCATCCCTGCCCGCGGCGTCCATACTCCCACTGCGCATGCGCGTCCACCCCCCTCTCTCGCCTCGCGACGCCGACGCAGGCAGCGTCTGCTAGCGAGTTTCTTGGTTGAAAAAACCGACTGCTCGCGCTGCACAACCGTTCACTGGCCACCCCGTATATATGGCAATGGATCTTGACCTCCAAGGTGGTGCCAGTGGGAGATTTCTCCTGTGCGTTGTTGAACAATAAAATTCCCCATCTCCCGCTAAAGGGAACCATGTGTGGATGCGAATGCAGCGGGGAGATAATTAGCTTGAGAAGGAGGAACGTCGCCGCTCTCATTTCACGGCAGTGGTCCGGGCGCTCACCGCGGCGCTGCACAGGAGAGAGAATGAGGCGCGTGCGCTTAGTCATTTTCATACCGCGGAACTATCGTGGCGCCCCCAGCGGAGTATGCAGCTGTCACACCACCTGTCGTTCGCGCCGCTCCGTAGAGGATTCCTAGAGGAAAGGACGGGGGGGCATAGGAGAGGAGAGAGAGGGGACGTGCATGTGCTGTGGGGGGTGTGGGACGCGTGAGCCGCTCCGTAGAGTAGATGATTGCAAGAGGAGAGAGAGGACGCGCACGCGCTGTGGGACGCCGGAGCCGCTCCGTAGAGTAGAGTATTTCTAGAGGGGAGAGAGGACGCGCACGCGCCGCTCCATAGAGTGGATGATTCCTAGAGTAGAGGAAGGGGTGAGCGTAGGAGAGCACGCGCATGCGCTGTGGTGGTTTGGGACGCTGGAAGGAGCGACGGACTAAGCCCCCTCCAAACACATGCAAGCGAGATTAAGGAATGGGGTCAACCTGGGCGACAGACACCACCTGGGTAGCCATTGCTAAGCAGCCTCTCTGTGCTCTCGGCCATGACTCAAGGAATGGGGTCAACCTGGGCGACAGACACCACCTGCCTAGCCATTTCAAGCAGCCTCTCTGTGCTCTCGGCCATGACTCTGATGACTGTGTTAGGGTTGACGGCCTACATATTACTACAGTGTTCTGGTTCACATAATGGGTGCTTCCCTCCTTAATGACAGTGGCCGGACACGGGACGCGGGACGGGGGACGCGGGACGGGGGACGGACAGAGCCCCGAGCATAACATGCTTCGCATCTAAACATTCGCAGCGTGCGCGTTAACTAAAAGCGGACTGCGGGTCTCTGTGTCCAGTCGGAGTCTTCTGTCTCTCATTGCCAATTAGCAGCGATTAGCATGTTCCAGTAGGAAACACCGCTCCATCACTGCGTGCTTTGCGCCTCCCCAGTTTTCTGTCCTGCGCAACGCTGCGATGAGCACCAGCGTGAACGCCACCGCCAATGTAGCGTTAGCGCCCGCTGCTTCACATCTACACATGGTTCCCTTTAGCGGGAGATGGTGTATTTTCTTGCATCGCGCTGACAAAGAGCTAATGAGTAAATGAGATTCTTAATATTATATTGAAGGGAAGATTAAACTTGATGATGATGCTTTCGTACGTAGTCACAATATTTATTTTTAAGCTTACCATGTGATTGTGGTGTTTCGCTGCATAAGTGGACTGCTGCAATAAAGTATTTCTGAAAAGGAAGTACGGTATCCCCTATGTACATACACTTAGTTACACCTGGAAATACTGTAGTTTTATACCTACAAATAAAGAAAGAAATACTCAACAAAGAAGAATAAGAAGGAGAAAGGTGGAATGCTTGTTTACCACGCCAACTTTCTTTTTCGTGAACCTTTTCGATGCGCTAACATGTTTAACTACAGCACCAACAAACCGTCCAGCACCAAGTCTTAATCAATAGATATCTTACTAGCGCTATGTTTTCGCACGTGATAACGTAAGCGGAGTGCAGCGCTATTTTATGGTGCTTGGCGTAGTGGCGATTGCCGTCACACACGACGGCAACATGACGGGAAACAACTCCCTTGTGAAAAAATCCAAAGAAATAATGTCTCGTGCCTTGCAAAGCGGACATTCCATGTCGGCTTGTTTAAGTCTACAAGGAAAATATGATTACAACTGATATGTGTTCCACTTTACAAACTTTCAATGTAAAACTTTGGTGTAATACACGACATATTTGTATCGCTCAGCTGGGTACACACATGTCTTTTTGTTTTTACTGCGAAGCTTTCAGTGCAAATTCTACTCCTTGAACACACAATCATGCGTGGTATTACCATGTTTCTAAATGACCACCTAATAAAAAATTGTCCGTGTATCTGCGTACTTCGCTGCAAATGTCATCAGAAGACGATAGTCTTCTGCCAGTCGTACTATATGAGTCCTGGTCTCATCCGCGGCCACCTGTGATGCTGTTCTCGACCATTTCCGTCCTGGTATGACCAAGCGTCTTCTCGCCGCAAGCGCGGTGTTTTTGGCACCGTGTAAAAAGCTGAGAAGTCGCGCAGAGCGGCCACGAAAATAGATTCTCTTGTTTGCAGCGACGAGGGCAGACTGCGCCAGCTATCGTGCGTCGGATGAAACACGCGGCACGCGGTTCAAGTATTGCTTTTTTTTCCCAACAACATTTCCAGTTGGCTATCACGGCAGCCCATTTCAGAAACATCTCTTTTTTTGTAACTTTACGAGGGTAAACAGCGTTTCGTTTTAAAATTTGGTCGTCTTGGTCAATGGCCCTGCATCTGTTATTTTATGCTGAATTCATCACACGACAGGCATGCAGCCGTTTTTCTGCACTCAACCTGCTGTAATATCAGTATAGGCTGTGCAAGCAATCACTTGTACGTCAAATCACGCAGCAGCACAGGCTTCTGCTGCGTTTTTAATCTTCTTATCCTGCGAAATTTTGAAAGTGAGCACAGCATTTCAAGAGCAAAAGTGACACGCATCCCCAGCTGAACAAAGGTAGCTTTGGGTTTAGCCAGAAAGTAATGGATTTATGAAGCGTACACACCTTTTTCCTCAACTCATGCTTGAAAAAGCAGTAACGTTAGGCGTGTACGGAAGCTCTAATAGCACGACAGCATCACAGTGTTTTAATTTCATATTACTGTTGGGGCCATCGAGCAAAATTCGCCATTTAACGCTCACAGATTTACTAAGCGGCCCATCTGCAATTATTATTCGCAATTGTAATTTGAACGCGTGGCGAATCCAAGTAAGGATATCGGGAGTGGACAGTAAAAGAAAAACACTCATACGGTTGAGTATATGTCCCTTGGGTTAATAAAGCAGTACATCCATAATGGTGGAAACATGAGCGGCTGTTCCAAGAAGCCCGGTGCTCTCGAATGTAAAGGGCATGGGATAAAACCCGAAATGACCCAAATTAATCCAGTGTTTCCCACTAGGGTAACCATGATAATAGTATCTTGGTTATGATACTCAAAACCCATTTTTTTCAGTTAACAAAGAACTACGGAGTTTGTTTTTTGCACTGTTTTTACCTGCTATCTTCACCGGTAGAACTTGCCAGCGCATCTTTATGAGCTTGCTTTTTTCTGCATGTTTTATGCATAAAGGCACAATAAATATAGAATGTTTTCTTCAACCTATAACCATTGAGTGCGATATTCTTATGCATCCTTGCTGTTTTCTTTCGTACTTACACCACTGTATATGCCTAATATGTTTTCAGCTTTTTATATAGGATATGCAGCGTTACCAGATTTGTTGTTATGATATCATTGCCTCTCCGTTTTGCTGCACTAAATGTGCCCTAAAGGAGCACTCAGAATAAGTAAGTAAAGTGAATCGAAATATTTTGTTGACGAAGAGCAGCTACTTTGTGAATGGCTGTAGCGGAAAAAAAGTGAACACTCAGAGATTTCATTGATAAATTATGCGAATTAAAACTACACCTTCGTGTACAGCAGCCACAAAGGAAGGTTTATTTGAAAGAAACCCGCAAGCGCTACAAATGCTTATGGACAAAATACGTGTATTTGCGGTAGTATAACGTATACAAACAGTGCACCGAATCTTACGCACACTGCAATATTACAGATAAGTGTGTATCGTTGGACTAGTTGGTCACACATTGTAAAAGGTAAAAACAGCTCAAAATTGGCGTGACGAACAAAGAAACACACAGGACATCGCTCGTCATGTGTGTTTATTCGTCCATCACGTCTATTTGGCGCTGTTAATACCGTTTGCTATATTACACTCTATACCACTGAGCAACAATACAAGCACCATGTTAACGAAATAATCGTACCTTTTAAGGAGCTCAAAAGTCATATCGTAGACTGTATTTAGAAGAAAAGTTGAATGATTAAGAGTTTCCAATGTGCTCTTTTATGAGAGAGCAATACGCCGGCCTGGTTCAGTACAGTGCATAGTGATGCGACTATATTTTTTTGGGATGGATATAGAACAATAGAAAGTTTCGAAACCTATGACCTTCAATTCATCATGCGCAAGCGCAGATGGTTCTGCGCTGTTGTAAAGGGTAAGTTGGCAAACAGAATATTGAGACATGTTAACGAGCAGCATACTCTGCGATGAATATATTTTTTACAAGTATAAAATGTAATCATTCAAAATATTTTGCATGTGCAAACAGAAGTTTCTTGTATAAAAGCACTGTGACCTAGCACTTCAGAAACTTTGGATACTATACGCACAAAGGTGCACCTTCCGATGCACGCTGCTTTACCCCATCATCAGCCTTCACTTCGCCGATGTGCAGCAATTTATTTATTGCGATAGCAATTATATGGACACCTCGTCTGTTTTTCGCCGTCGACGTTGGCGTCGCCGTCATGCTCCACACACACACACACACACATATATATATATATATATATATATATATATATATATATATATTGTTACGTGCAGAGTTGCAGTATTAACAGTATATTTACAACACGTAAGAGGTGTAGCGTTGACGCCCTATGACAAGTGCAACACCCTCGATTTACGCCCGTGACACCTCATCTTCTTCTTCGGCTAGTAGCGTCCTCTAGTCCACAGTGCACAAACACCTATGTGACATTAACTCCCGGCGGCTGAAGCACCGTCTTGGTGCATCGGATCGGTGTACGTGATGTAGGGCTTTAGTCGCGATACATGCACAGTCTCAGTAGCTGGTGAGACGGACGAAGGCTTGGGAGTTAGTGGCGAGATGTCATATGTGACTTCGGTTACTTGGCGAAGAACTCGCTAAGGTTCAACGTTGCGCGGCAGCAGTTTTTCGCCAGGAGTCGATCGCGGGCAACGCGACGCGCCGTCACCGCGCGAACGATGGCGTTGTGAGCATAGAATGTAGTTGAGTTTTCCTCAGAATGAAGTAGTGAGTCGTGAGGCAAGAGGGGGTCGCGGCCATACAGCAGATAAAACGGAGAATAACCAGTGACGTCGTGACGCGACGAATTTTAGGCAAACGTTACGAACGGTAAGGTGCAGTCACAATCCCGGTGGTCCTCAGGCACGTACATGGATAACATGTCTGGGAGTGTACGGTTAAGACGCTCAGTAAGTCCGTTTGTCTGAGGATGGTAAGCGGTGCTGAACTTGTGGGACGTTGCACAAGAGCGGAGAAGGTCGTTGACAACTTTCGAAAGGAAACAGCGACCTCGATCAGTCAGCAGCTGACGAGGAGCGCCATGGTGTAAGATGACTTGATGGAGGAGAAAGTCAGCGACATCGGTTGCACAGCTGGTAGGGAGGGCTCGCGTAATGGCATAACGTGTGGCATAATCAGTCGCTACGGCCACCCACTTGTTACCCGCAGACGGCGTCGGGAAAGGGCCAAGAAGTTCCAGGCCGACACGAAAGAATGGTTCGCTGGGGATAGCTATAGGCTGAAGGTACCCGGCGGGAGAGAGAGGGGGGCTTCTTGCGGCGTTCGCAGAGCTCGTAGGAAGGAACGTAGCGCCGAACAGAGCCGTATAGGCCAGGCCAGAAGAAACGTCTGCGCACACGATCGTAAGTTCGGTAAACACCCAAGTGGCCAGCGGTGGGAGCATCATGCAGTTGCGAGAGAATAGATGGTCGCATATGCTGAGGAACAACGAGAAGCAGTTCAGCACCGTGTGGTGTCATATTGCGTCGATATAAGGTACCGTGGTGCAGAACAAACATACGGAGGGAGCCGTCCCGTTGTTCTGAGCTGAGGCGTTCTATAAGAGATCGCAAATATGGGTCGCGACGCTGCTCGTCGGTGACGTGTAGGAAGTCGCTGAGGGACAAAACACTGGTATCCGAATCAGTATCGGTTGTGTCAGGTGGGTCGACAGGATAACGGGAGAGGCATTCAGCGCCCCTGTGTAGCCGTCCAGATTTGTACGACACAGAAAATGTGTATTCTTGGAGGCGTAAAGCCCAATGACCGAGGCGTCCCGTAGGGTCTTTGAGTGAGGAGAGTTAGCATAAGGCATGATGGTCTGTTACCACGGTGAAATGTCGTCCGAACAAGTATGGGCGAAACTTGGCAATGGCACAAACAAGGGCGAGGCATCCACGTTCTGTGATCGAGTAATTGCGCTCTGAGGGCGATAGAAGGCGGCTAGCATAAGCGATTGCACGATTCACCTCCCGCTGTCGTTGGGACAAAATAGCGCCAATGCCATGGCCACTTGCATCCGTACGAACTTCCGTGGAAGAACGGATCAAAATGACCCAGAACGGGTGGATTTACAAGGCGACTCGTAAGCGTTGAAAATGCGTGAGCTTGCTCTGGTCCCCAAGTGAAAGGGCTGTCCTTTTTCAGAATGTTGGTGAGAGGACGAGCGATTTCGGCGAAGTTCTCAATAAACCGTCTGAAATAGGAACACAGCCCCAGGAAACTTCGGACATCAGCAGAGGTACGAGGAGTTGGAAACTCGCGGACTGCGCTCACTTTGTCGGGATCAGGCTGTATGCCAGTAGCATCCACCAGGTGACCGAGGACACGTAATTGACGATGGCCGAAATGACATTCCGCAGAATTTAGCTGTAGGCCTGCTCGTCGGAAGACGTCAAGGATGGCTGAGAGCCGGTGGAGATGGCTGTCAAACGTCGGTGAAAAAACAATAACGTCATCGAGGTAACATAGGCATGTGGACAACTTAAAACCACGTAGAAGATAGTCCATCATGCGTTCGAAGGTGGCCGGGGCATTGCATAGTCCGAAAGGCATCACTTTGAATTGGTACAGACCATCTGGGGTGACGAAGGCCGTCTTCTCGCGATCTTTGTCATCGTCTGCTATTTGCTAGTAGCCAGAACCTAAATCGATCGAAGAGAAATAACTGGCACCGTGTAAGCAGTCCAGTGCGTCATCAATACGCATCTTGTTCAGATGACGATAATCTATGCAGAATCTCCAAGTATTGTCCTTCTTTTTCACTAAAACGACAGGGGATGCCCACGGACTGTACGAGGGCTCGATAATGTCCTTGGAGAGCATTTTCTCCACCTCGGTTTGTATGACGTGACGTTCTGCCGCCGACACACGATAGGGACGCCTATGGATGGGCGGATCGTCACCAGTGTGGATCGAATGAGTGGCGACGTCGGTTCGACCAGCGGGCGATTGTCGAAATCAAAGATGTCTTCGTAGGACATCAAAACGCGGCGGAGGGCGTCAGCGTAAGAAGGTCGCAGGTCAGGAGCTATCATTTTGGCGAACTTGTCGGTAGATGGCATCGTTGGAGCCGAAGGTCGAGCAAACTCAGATGGTTGTGCATAACTTAGAGCAGAGACTCCGGAGTCTTCCAAAGGAGACAACACAGCCAGAGATTCACCCTCAGGGAGAGCTTGTGGAGACGAGCCAAAATTCAGGAGAGGAAGCCACGCACGGTTGTTGGTGAGCGTAATGATGGAGCTAGGGAGAGCTATTTGGCACTCTAGTAGGACATCGTAAAGTGGAGACACGACGTAATTACCATCCCGAAGTGGTGGGCAAGGCGACAATATATATATAAGCCACGAAAAAGATAATTAGGGAAAATATCTTCCGACGCACGCAATCGAACGGGCGACCTCTCGCTCCGCAGTGCGCGACGCTAACCGCTACGCCACAGAAGCGCACATGCTACAGTATACTAATGGTGAGCTATTTATACACACCATTCGCCGCTGGCGGTACGCAGATCTCGGGGGTATAGGAGCGTGTTCTCTGCCTTAACAGCAAACGAGCGAGATGGCGCAAAGTGCGCGCTCGGCGCCCCACTCTTTGCGACGCGCTGGCTCTCCAACACCCGACTTGCACTTTGGCCTGCAGGGCGTAGTCGCCTTTGCCAGGGTGTGCGCGAGCTTATCCTGAGGTGGGGGGATGCAGGCAGTTTTACGTTGTGTGCTTTCGCCGAAAAATTGCGTTTAGGTTACAGAGCGCACAAAGGTCACTTCGCTCGCTGCAGAGGCCCCGTTTCCGAAAGAAGCGTGCTTTTCCAACAAAGTGAAGTAACAACTGTGACACTTGTTAGTTCGTGCTCGTCCTGTGTATACTTGTGCATATGTTTCGAGCGTCCTTTGCGCTTGAGCAGTGCTCTCCAAGTTTTGATCTGCTTGCCATTCTTCGGGTGAGATGCCAATTTTTTGCTATCGCCTTCGTTGCTTCGCCCTTGCTGCGAAACTGTGACTTTTTTTTATTATCTCGGACGTGGTCGGCGTGGAGCCGCGAAACCGGTGGACACGTGGCTTGACATGACGTCCGACCAGCTGTGCGAGGCGAGTGGTGGCTAGACAACTTCGCATCGAGGTTTTATCGAGATAAGGTCGCACACATTACGGCTAGCTGAAACAGCTTCGCGGTTAAAAAGAATACAGAGCAAAAAAATTACACCATCTCGCGCTAAAGGGAACCATGTGTAGATGCGAAGCAGTGGGCGCTAACGCTTACACTGGCGGCGGCGTTGACGCTGGCGCTCATTGCAGCATTGCGCAGGAGAGAAAACTGGGGAGGTGCAAAGCACGCAGTGATGGACCGCTGTTTCCTGCTGGAACATGCCAGTCGCTGCTAATGGGCAATGAGAGACAGAAGACTCCGACTGGACACAGAGACCCGCAGTCCGCTTTTAGTTGACGCGCACGCTGCGAATTTTTATTGTTCAACAACGCACAGGAGAAATCTCCCACCGGCCCCACCTTGGAGGTCAAGATCCAGTGCAATATATGCGGGGTGGCCAGTGAACGGTTGTGCAGCGCGAGCAGCCGGTTTTTAGATGCGAAGCATCTTATGCTCGGGGCTATGTCCGTCCCTCCCGCGTCCCGCGTCCGGCCACTTTCATGAAGTAGGGAAGCACCCATTATGCGAACCAGAACACTGTAGTAATATGAAGGCCGTCAACCCTAGTACAGTCATCAGAGTCATGGCCGAGAGCACAGAGAGGCTGCTTAGCAATGGCTAGGCAGGTGGTGTATGTCGCCCAGGTTGACCCCATTCCTTAATCTTGCTTGCATGTGTTTGGAGGGGACTTAGTCCTTCCCGCGTCCCATACCGCCACAGCGCATGCGCGTTTCCTCCCCCCTCTCTCTCCTACGCTCACCCTCTTTCTCTCCTGTAGGAATCCTCTACTCTACGGGGCGGCTCCCACGTCCCACACCCCCCACAGCGCATGCGCGTCTTCTCCCCTATCCTCTCCTACGCTCACTCCCTTTCTCTACTCTAGGAATCATCTACTCTACGGAGCGGCTCCGGCGTCCCACATCCCCACAGCGCATGCGCGTCCTGTGCCCCTCTAGGAATCCTCTACTCTACAGAGCGGCTCCCGCGTCCCACACCCCCCACAGCGCATGCACGTCCCCTCTCCTCTCCTCTAGGAATCCTCTACGGAGCGGCGCGCATGACAGGTAATGTGACAGCTGCATACTCCGCTGGGGGGCGCCACGGTAGTTCCGCGGTATGAAAATGACGGATCGCACGCGCCTCATTCTCTCTCCTGTGCAGCGCCGCGATGACCGCCCGGACCACTGGCGTGAAATGAGAGGGGCGACGTTTCTCCCACTCAAGCTTATTATCTCCCCCACTGCTTCGCATCCACACATTGTCCCCCTAGCGGGAGATGGGGAATTTTTTTGAAAGGGTTTGCGCATGCTCAGTAAGAGTGGTCACGCCGCACACCACCACCGGATTAAACCCCACTATAAGATGCTTCGCATCTAAAAGGCGGTCTAGATATTCCCAAATTTGAGTGCGCTGGAGCTCGTAAAAAAATTGAAGGACACTTTGTACATTCCAAAGTGTGTTCGGCGAAAGCGTGTGGCCATTCCACTGATTATGCCATGACTTTTTTCTATTACACTCTCAGTGGGATAAGACACAAACCGAATGGGTGCGTGTTTTCTTCTTTAATTTTTTACCGCGAATTGCAGCGAGACGCGAGACTCATCTTCCTCCGTTCGCATGCGTTAGTATTTTCTGGCGCTTTGCGCATCGTGCAAACGCCATCCGCGTTCCAGCTCTTAAATTGACGGACCCTTTGTAAATTGGAAAGTGTATTCCGTGAACGCCTGGGTCCATTGAGACGGCGTCGGTCAGAATGATTGCAAACTCTGGGCAAAGCGACGCTACGCAAGCAAAGCGCGAGCGCTATAGAGTCCGACGCGACCGGCGTCCGTCTGCGCATGCCGGTGGCCACCTGGCTCCGTGCCAGAGCTCGGATGGACGGACGGACGGACGGACGGACATGGACAAACGGACAAACCGATGGATGGACGGACGAACAGACAGACAGACGGACGGACAGACGGACGGACGGATGCCGGACGGAGGTCGGACGGACACCGGATGGACACCGGACGGACACCGGACGGACGTGAGCATGAGACATTAAAGGCTTTCGCCCTAAAGATTACACCATCTCCCGCTATAGGGAACCATGTGTAGATGCGAAGAAGCGGGCGCTAACGCTTACACTAGCGGCGGCGTTGACGCTGGCGCTCACCGCAGCGTTGCACAGGAGAGAAACCTGGGGGGCGCAAAGCACGCAGTGATGGACGGGTGTTTCCTACTGGAACATCCCAATCGCTGCTAATGGGCAATGAGAGACAGAACACTGGGACTGGACACAGAGACCCGCAGTCCGCTTTTAATTAACGCGCACGCTGCGAATTTTTTATCGTTTGACAAAGCACAGGAGAAATCTCCCACCGGCACCACCTTGCAGGTCAAGATCGATTGCCATATATATACGGGGTGGCCAGTGAACGGTTTTGCAGCGCGAGCAGTAGGTTTTTAAATGCGAAGCATTTCTTAGCGAACTTCGGCGACTTTGAGCGTATCTATCTATCTATCTATCTATCTAGCCGCCTACGACTTTGTGCTCTCCTGGCCGTATCCTTAATGGGATTTATACCAAATTTGGTATGGCATAACATGACTGTATGACGAACATAACAGGCTGGTTATATCATGAAAATCATGAATAACTTGTCATGAAAAGTATGATTTACATGCCACGCTCATGGCCGGCTCGCGGCCGTTTCGTTAGCTTGATATACACCAAATTTGGGATTGAGTGACGTGACTGTATGACGAACATAAATGACAGGTGGTAATATGCAGATAATGACGTGCATGTCATGTACAACATGATTTACATGCCACGCTCATGGCGCCCTGACAGCCGTTTCGCTAGCTTGATATACACCAAATTTGGTATGGCGTGACGTTACTGTATGACGAACATAAATGCCAAGTGGTAATACGGAAGTCATGACATGTCATGTGCAACATGACTTGCATGCCACGTTCATGACACACTCGTGGCCGTTTCGCTAGCATGATATACAACAAACTTCGTATTGAGGGACGTGACTGTATGACGAGCATAAATGACAAGTGGTAATATGGAAACCATGATATGTCATGTGCAACATGACTTGCATGCCACACTCATGGTACTCCCGTGGCCGTTTCGCTAGCTTGATATACACCAAATTCGCTGTTCAGTGACGTGATTGTATGACGAGGATAAATGACAAGTGGCAATATGCAAATCATGACATGTCATGTGCAACATGACTTGCATGCCACGCTCATGACACCCTTGTGGCCGTTTCGCCAGCTTGACATACAGATTTTAAGGTGAAAGCCTTTAATGTCTCATTTTCACGTCCGACGTCCGCCCGTCCGTCCGTCCCTCCAGCTGTGCCCTGGCACAGTGCCAGGTGGGCGCCGGGGCGCGCAAACGGACGCTGGTCGCGTTGGACTTTACAGCGCTCGCGCTTTGCTTGCGTAGCGTCGCTGTGACCAGCGTCTCTAATCATGCAACGAGTGAGACGCGCGCATCACGTTCCATTCTGACCGACCCCGTCTCAGTGGGCGCAGGCGTTCGAGGAACACACTTTGGAATTGACAGGGTGTCCGTCAATTTAAACGCTAGAACGTGGATGGCGTCTGCATGATGCGCAGAGCGCGAGAATCCGAACGCATGCAAAACGGAGGCAGATTGGTCTCGCGTCTCGTTGCGATTCCAGGTAAAAAATTAAGCGAACATAAGTGGCAGGTTCTAACATGAAAATCATGGCATGCATGTCATCTACAATGCCATTTACATGCCACGCTCATGGTGCGCTTGCGTCCAGTTCGCTAGCTTGATATACACCAAAATTTGTATTGCGTGACGTGACTGTATGACGAATACAAATGACAGGCCCTAACATGTAAATAATGACATGCATATTATGTACAGCATGATTTGCTCCTTGCTGGCTGCTTCGCATCACATCGATTCCCACAGTGCGTGGGATCTGCCGGTTTTTTCAACCAAGAAACTCGCTACCAGACGCTGCCTGCGTCGGCGTCGCGAGGCGAGAGAGGGGGGGAGCGTAGGAGAGGGGGAAGACGCGCATGCGCAGTGGGGGGGTGTGGACGCCGCGGGCAGGGATGCCTAGAGGAGAGAGGGGGGAGCTTAGGAGGGGAGAAAGAAGGAGTGGAGGAAGGCAGAGGGGCAGGGGGACGCGCATGCGCAGTGAGGGGTGTGGCCTCCGCGGGGAGAGATGCCTTGAGGCGAGAGAGGTGCAGAGGAGGTGTTATATTTTTATTTTGTTATGGGTTGGCGCATGCGCAGTGGGGGTGTGGACGGACGGACGCCGGACGGACACGGGACGGACACGGGACGGACGTGAGCATGAGACATTAAAGGCTTTCGCCTTAATACGCATGTATTCTGTATGGGCGCTCGCACTGGTGAATCCTAACTGAACAGCGCTGCGCGAGCACAGAAATAAGACAGGAGACAGGAAAGAGCGCAGACAGGAAACTGCGCTCTTTCCTGTCTCCTCTCTTATTTCTGGTCCGCCTCGGTGGAACAGTGGCTAGGGTGCTCGGCTGCTAACCCGAAGGTCGCGGGTTCGATCCCCGGCCGTGGCGGTCGCATTTCGATGGAGGCGAAATGGTAGAGGCCCGTGTACTGTGCGATGTCAGTGCACGTTAAAGAACACCAGATGGTCAAAATTTCCGGAGCCCTCCACTACGGCGTCTCTCATAATCATATGGTGGTTTTGGGACGTTAAACCACAGATATTATTATTATTATTATCTCTTATTTCTGTGCTCGCGCAGCGTGTTCAGTTTTCAGATATGAACCAACTAGTCCGCACCGAAGTATTGTGGTGAATCCTCTTAGCTGTCAAAATTATGTTCGAAACGTCAGATCTTGTGC
>JALIZH010029221.1:0-49186 GCA_030522465.1 Rhipicephalus appendiculatus | reverse complement strand
TCCTCCTGTATGCAAGATTTATAGAAGTAGCATTCAATGGAAGACTAATACACAAGGTACGTGCAGCTTCAAGCGATATTAACGTCTGGCTAACTTTGTGCTGAGCCCAAAATGCAAATAATTTGTAGTGTCATCGGCAGATACAGTTCATTCGAGATTGCTGCAAGTATAGAGATACTGTTCCGCACAGTGATGCGCATGGAACTTTGTTTGGCATATGTTTGGAACTGTGGCACGAGAGTGGTAAAACACACATTAAGGACGGAAATGTATGTGGGCATGTGATGTGGTGTCCCTTCACACAAAGGTATTTGATATTGAAATAGCCATCGTATTTATCGCATAATGTTGTGTATGAGTGAACGATGGCTGTATATAAAGGGGCCCTCCAACACTTTTCAACAAAACCTCATTGTTTTACATGTTTTACTTGCGGGTTGCCTAGAATGAAGGCTGAAGGTTTAGTGCAGCAAGAACGGCAGCAATAGGGGGGCACGGGGTCCGAAGATATACAGCCTAGAAAATTAAAAATACAATAAAATGGGCGCCTACGCTTAACTAGATTTTCTCGCGGTCATCTGACCACGTTTCCTTCGGCCTGTGACGTATAGGAAGGCGCCCCAATAAAATGAACTGAAAAGCTTTTACGTACGGCACGCTTGCATGCCGTATTGCCCGTCATTTCCAACGTGCACTCCACTCACTCACTCACGCACTCACTCACTCTCCCCCACTCACTTACTCCACTCACTCACTCACTCACTCTCCCCACTCACTTACTCCACTCACTCACTCCACTCACTCACTCACTCCACTCACTCACTCACTCACTCACTCACTCACTTACTCCACTCACTTACTCCACTCACTCACTCACTCACTCACACTCACTCACTCACTCACTCACTCACTCACTCACTCACTCACTCACTCAGTCAAGCTGAAAAAGTGAGAGCTTTAGTCTGTTCCGCGTTCAATGAAAAACCATGCTAAAGAAAAAAGAAACCCAATAAAAACGCCTATTTTGATGCAACGCCGCAATTACATCTAACGTTACATTTATCCAATCACAGGCTTCCGCCATCCGTCGTAATTTCCGTCGCAATAGTTCTGGTTAGCGCCACTACGTGTTGATACGGCAAGCACCGATGTAGGCGCTTCAAAAGAAGTGTTGGAGGGCCCCTTTAAAGCAGCCTATCCTACGGCGCGTTCTATGAGGACATGCTTACATTGCGTGTCAAAGAAGGCGGTGCCGGCTGAGCACGCCACCGAATGCCACAGCGAATGCGCAAGATGTCTCCGCCAGCGGTACCTGCAACATTGTAGCACCGTTGATGGCAGCTGCATATGCAACGATGTCGGCAAAACGTTTTGCTGTAGCATTAATCTCCTATAAACAATGTAAGCGTCCGACAAAGAAATGGATGACCTGCTGATGCATTTGTCACCTTCTTCCTGAATGAAAAACGCCTAAACGATCTCGCACTCTGTCATATTTTTCTTTCTCCAAATCTATATCACAAAAATCAGGAGAGCAGCCGCAACACCTGCAATGGTGAGTCAAAAAAGTTATCACGCACATTAGAACAATGCTCCGTAGACCCCTCGTTGAAGCATCTGCTAGTCTTTATTTTGGTTAGTCAGTCGCATGAGCCAAGTTTCGTAAACTTTCAACAGAATTCTACTGGTTAATGCGCTGTTAATATTCACAATGCTTATTTAATCAGCCAATGAGAACAACTTTCCGTTACTGCATTTCTGAAGGGTACAGCACCCATTCAATTTGTACATATACCAAGCGTCTCTACTTGCTTCTACAAGAGGTGCGTGCGACCGTACAGGCAGAATATCAAACAAAATAGTTGTGCAACTGCGCACGCAATTATCTCGTCCTTCTAATTATACAAGTCTGACGTCAGAAATCTCCAATTGAGTTTTAATGTGCGACCGAGACGAATTGGCGCGCTGTAGATTTCATCAGTTAAAGGGGCCATGACACCCAATGTTAATCACAATTACCCAGATTGCTTAATTCACTCGAAAATGCTGGTTTCAATACATCAAACATAACGCGGTCCCAACTAGCTTCACTTATTCAGTCACTCTCTTAGTGCCCTTTTTTTTGTTTTTTTTTTTTGTTCTTTGTGTCAATAAATTATCACTGCCTATGCGAAGAATGTGCTTGAGCATGTATACAGTTGCGTTGTATGAAAGAGATTGTTTCCTCACGCACACCTCCATTTATGTTCTGCACATTATATTGTATTTTTTATTTATTTATTTATTTATTTATTTATTTATTTATTTATTTATTTATTTATTTATTTATTTTTGTTGTTTTGTATAATTGTTAATCATTGTTGATGTCATCCGGAATGTTGTCATGCTGAACCTAAGCACGTCTTTTGCCACCTCCGTCAACTGCTGCCACCATAGAGAACGGGGGGCCAAGAGCTCCTCAAGCTGCCCAGAGCAGCTTTTTTCTTGGCCCCTGCCATTGTATAAGAATTTTTGCAATGGAAATAAAGAAAATTACAAATTACAAATTACAATCTGCGTTATGTGGGTTAATCCTTGGGTGTTCGCAAACAAGCTGGAGAAATTTCGGCGCATTTGGTCGAGCACTTAATTTGTCATGAGCATTTTATAGAGACGCGAGTGGCCCGGGAGTCAAACACTGGCGCACTCGCAAGTCGCGACGTAACAAGCCGCTTGCTTTGCGAGCAGAACCTCGCGCAGATCAACAGATAATATCTGGAGCTTTACGACCCAAACCACGACATGATCATGAGGGTGGCCGTAGTGGAGGACTCCGGAAATTTCGGCCATCCGGCATTCTTTAACGTGCACGTGCACAGCATCTGCCAAGGGCGAGCCAGGAAAGGGGGGGGGGGGTTAGAGGGGTGCAACCCCCCCCCCCCCCCGATCCCGATCATTTAGAGGCGAAGCTCCTTAAGGTCGAGGCTTGTCGGCCATTGCGTCGTAGCCAGCCGTATGCAAGGTGCCCACTATACGCCCACCGTCCGTCCACAGCACATGCAAGGTGTGCAAGGTACCCACTATACGCCCACCGTAACTTCTATGACGTAGGGACGCACCCGCTATGTGAACCAGAACAAAATAAAAGGCCACAACCCCGTAAAAACACGTGCATGTAAGCACCCATCAAACAAAGCATATGACAAAAACATTTAATAATACACTAATATCAATCATAATTCTGACGGAACAATGTCCAACACCTACAAGCACGAACTTTATATACTAGCCGGCGACTTCAACTAGACATTATGTATCTTAGGACCTGGCTTTGTTGTCGAATCTTTATGTCACTTTATGTCACTCAGTTTACATTATATGGGGCAACGCTCGGGTAACGTACGGTTACTTACCCATACAATACCCAGAGCTTCGCCCACTCGTCATGATTCACATCGAGGAGATGCGGTGATTTTTTTTCAATTTTGCTTGCTTAAATATACACGCACACGTACAAACGCACGCACGAACATAAAGGTATAGTTGACCCCTCCCCCCCGAAAAAAAATTTCTGGCTATGCCTCCTGGCATCTGCACATAATGAATCAACTAATCCACAATCAATCAATGAAAAAACCAATCAGTCTTTAGTACCACAATGCAGAAGGTCCGAAGGTTACAAACCGGAGGCGAAACATCGTGCTACATATTGAAATGGGCAGCGTGAACGCACGAGCACACAGCACACAACACCTCGTGTCCTCCGAGTTTTCGCGTTGCTCACGTCAACACGGACGAGTAAACATGTGCAAAGTTATGATGGAGCTCATTGTTTTAACAATTTCATGTCGCAAAATTGGTCGAGTTTCGATCTTTTTTTTTTAATTTTCTTTTGTTGATGCATCGCGTGTAGTCCTGTCCCGGCCCTCGCCTCGTGTAATGCCTTATGATGCAGTAGGAATCAAAATGTAGGAGGTATTCTTACCGTCAAGCTTCATATTTTCAGCATATTCTCCAAAAAGGAGGAACGTCATGAAGCAGACCCAGCCGTTCAGTCAGTCACCGCAGAGTCACCGTCGAGAACCATAAACGGTATCCCAGGAAAGACCTGAGCGGCCGGAAATCACGATCAACATCTTAATTTCAGACAGTGACAAATAACAATGTACCTTTGTCCTGTAAGCTCTCAGAAAAGTACGAATGCTTGACACAGAGTCATAACCCTTTCTATACACCAATCACTAAAACAACGAAAGCGATTACAAATGCTTACTGCAGAATATATTCATAATACAAAACGACTACACTAACATTGGAACACATTGCTCACTTGATACATCTGTAAACACATATGCAAGATTAAAATGGATATACAGGTGTAGTGCAAATATATAGAACCACTAGTAAGTTTTTGAACGAATGACGTAGAACACGAAAAATTGACGCAATACGGCAAAGACTGCTCATTAGTGTGGTCCTCACGTCACGACAGCTGCAAGCTCTCGCATAATATAAACGCAACGAACTAGCTTAGAAGCACCGACTGGCTGGCGGTGTCTGCGCCGCCCCCCCGCACGCTTCTGCACATTTAGCAGTCTAACAAACCAGCATCTGTGCGAAATGCACCACGACACAACTTTGCCTGCTTACGCGCGGCACGCGAGTTTTTCCCGCAGTAGGATCGCTCGACCAACCTTCCTTCGCTATCTGGAAAAACGCTGGAAAATGCTTGTTACATTCGCAACAAGCCCAGCAATCTGCCTTAACTGTCACGGTATTGATTACGTCAGCAGTGAGTAACCTCCTTTCCGTGATTCGCAGCTTCCTGCATATCTGTACTTGAAAGGATCTGCACGCACGCTTCTGCCAGGGGCCAATACGAGCGCGCAGCCAGAATTTCGAGCCTGGCAAAATTGTGTCATTGCGAACAAAAATAAAGTCCCGCACATTATCCTGCAGTGATGAAAAATGCTGGTGTTTTCGATGACTCAGTTTTGGGAACTGCATAGAAAGAAGAAAGGCAAGAGTTGCTCGAGTGGCGATTGTATCTGCCAAGCATGAAACGTCTACGTGCCACATGCAAAAAACACAGGCAGCGCAGCAAGCCCTTGCTTATTAGGAAGCCACGCTTTGTGACAAACGACGTCCACATGTCTCACTAACGGCTGCCATCTTGATACGTCAGTGAACATGACGCCATACTTCGATCGTTGGCGGCGCACAAAGCCTACGCTAGAAATTCAGCGTCAGCCCTGCGAAGCACAATCAAGAGTTAAAGACTAGGCAGGAAAAAAAAGTTCTCATTCGTACAGAAGCTACGTGGAAGCCTCAATTCTTTTCAATTCACAACCTCCTTCACAACACAGCCAGGGCGCCAGACCCGTGATTTTGTACGATATCTAGCTTTCACCAACACCTCTCCCCCCTCCACCAGCTATCGAGATAAAGCTTGAATGTCTGATAACGGGCGCAAAATTGGGTGAAGCTCATATCTTGCAAACAATGTTACCACAGGCGAAAGGTGTCTTATAAGGCGCGCTAGGGGAGCAGACACAAGACACTACAGAGAGAAAAATAAGGACACAAGACGTCGAGCGCAAAAGTAGGTTATCGGCAGGTTTGACCGAGACATGGGGCTAACTTAGATGATTAATTTCATGATTAAGATGATTAACTATTCAGCATTGTCCAAACGTGTCGGCGATATTTAGGCGAGAAACTTTGGAGATTAGGCGAGAATTCACGAATGCTAAACAAACTCGCAGGGCCCCTGCGCATTCGCTTAAGACGACTCAAAGGCGAACGCCACCTTTCTCTCCTCAGTTGATATACTGATACTGCCCCACCACCCTCCGAAAAATTCATGCACTTAAGACAAGCTTTGTACTGCCTACAGCTGGGATCTGAAACTCGCCTGAGCCAACGGGCCGCAGCCGCAAAAAAAAAAAAAAAAAATTTACTCCCGCAAGGGCAAGACACAAGAGCGGAAAAGGGCGGGGGGGGGGGGGGGGACACAGGGGGGGAGGGGAAGGTTGTAAAAATGCCAGCTATTGTGGCTATTTGAAAAAAAAAGGACCTTTCCCGTATATATGGGTCGTTTGTAAGCGCGATATTTCAAAGACAGCAGCAGGATTCCAAAACAGCAACATATCGATACCAACCTGCAAGATGACAAATCTGGTCTACGCCACTTCTGAATTATTCGCATATATAATAGAATTTTCTTTCAAAATTCTGCATCAACACATGGTAACCGCAGGGGAAGCCACACGAAAAAAAAAATGCTTTAGACTAGTCATGTCTATGCAGCTCATCAACATAGAAAATAACTACATATGGGACGAAGACACTCATATGCGGGCCGCTAACAAAATGTTCGCATATGAGTGTCACGTATGAATATCACAAAAGGTTCACATATGAGTAACAAAAGTTCGCATATGAGTGTCATGCGGTTCGCGAACAAAAGGTTCGCGGACCGCATGCGGCCTCCTCGCCTAAAGGATCGAAAACATCGGATGCGTCCTGCGCGTCACTTGGTTTTGCAGTGCCTACGTGATTAGCTTACCTTTGAACAAGCGACCGATGTCATTAATTTGACGACATAGTGGTGTCATGACGACGTAGTGACGTCACCCTTCGGCGATCTGTGACGTCATGACGTTATCACGTGATGCGGTTTTGCTTCTTTCATTTTGACGCCGCGGGACGCCGACCGCCAATTTTCGCGTTTAACGAGGTATCTCTAAGGCTTTCCCCTTTATAATTCGTCAGAATGCTGATTTACAGCAGCGCCTGCATATGGCACTGCACCTATCCTGCACATATTGACTGTCCTGGAATTTCACCTCCCTCTTTCCTAAATGTTACTTTTCAGTCAAACCCACTTACACCGACACTGGTTTTAACAATATATCTGTTACGACAATAACTTGATGCACCGTCAACTTTTGTATGTTTTCTATGGTGAAATAACCCGCTTACAGCAACGCCAGCATGCCGCATTATCGGTTGTAAACATTCTGGCGGTTGAGTGTCCGTGCCGAGAGGTAATGGAACGCTAAATCCTTGAAAAGAAAAAACGAGAAATTCAAGCTGCTGAACCCCCGCCCAGAACTCCAACGTCCCACGCGCCCCTTCGCATAGTCCCGGTATGCTTCACTGCATAGTGGTATGGCATTGCGGCAAAGTTGATTTTGAGATCCGCTACGGCGCGGGAGCGGCGGTGGCTTCTGTAAATGCCAATAAAGCTCATCAGTGAAAAACAGCGCCAAAAAGACCGGACAAGAAAGGACTCGGGGACACGGAACCACAGCGCCGTGGTCCTGTGTCCTTTCTTATTAAGTCTTTTTAGCGCTGTTTTTCACTCGCAATCATGAACCAACCAGCCCATATGCGTACCTTACCAATAAAGCTGGTTCCATCCGTCCCTCCATTTATCTGTGAATGCACTTTCTGACATGTAACTTGAGTAATGAAAAAGTTTCGGCATCCGAAACTTCAGACGTTGTCATACACTGGCTTTATGGGGCTTGTGGCCGCCCCATGAAAGCGTCTGAATTTTCAAGCATGTCCGAAAAATCAGCTTTGTCATCCTTATTACTGATGTCTGTTGGCATATCCAATCGGATAATATAGCTTTCTTACAACACCCTGCCATCCCCCTTATTTTGCTTTTTCGTGCAACCCGTTTATAGCAATTATCGGTTATAACAATGAAATTTTCGTGGCACTTGAGTATTGTTATAAGTGGGTTAGAGTGTACTTGCTTATTTCATGACTGCTTGAATGTTTCCTCCCTTATGTATGCTTCCCCCCTTATGTAAATACCCCAACAAGGGCCGTTAAGGGTTAATAAATGATTTTTAGGCAGCCCAATCAGATATGTCAAAATAAGATACCCTCGTCAGCCAAATATCTTTTATGGATTGTATTCTAAGCCATGCATTTAATATTCTGCACTTACTTTGCGCAATATCAGTGCCTGTCGCAGCATGGACCTCCTGCGTTTCTCGCTCTTCGAAGCTCTATCGAGGCCTTGCAGACGCCTGAACGTCAGTAAGCAGGCTCATGCCGAGAACCGAATACCTGGAACCTGGAATAGCGCGTAAAATGGCTTTCACAAAACTTGGTCAGTAGAAACTTGGCACACGAAGGTAGCATGCACCGGGCGCCGCAAAACAATTTTCACAAATATCGATATTATAAGCAAGTGCAAAATATCAAGCCTGATCTAAACGGACATCGCCAGTCTCAAAGCTATGCCGGCGCTGCATATTGGCTCACGCCAACAAGTTCGCATTCATTTGACCAACATTATTTTGAAGCGCAGCTTTTATTGATCAACTTGTGAAGCTGGTGTTCCGACATTCCTCCTCCCCCCACGGCTGGCGTGCTTCAAATAAATATTAAAATAATATTTCCTCGCCCTGGTGCGAAAGTCAATACCATCATCACTAGGGCACGCGCCGATGCTTGCTCTGTGTAAGTTGAACAAAAGAATGCATTGAACCCACCATGCAAAAGACTGGCAAGTACTAGACCTGATATGGGTGCTTCATTGGTATATTTCCGCTTGGCGAACTAAAGAGCGATCTGTTGGACGACACGTAAAGTCGTTATCAGTAAGTGCATATTTCAGGAAGTGCATATGCCAGGAAAACTGGTACTTCGAGAAAAAATTAAATTCCTTGACCGCATTTCCATGATCGCGTGATGGTCCGTTCGTTGGGCCGTTCTGCGGGCTAACGAACGCGTAAAAAAAAAAAGCCCAAAAGACGTCGTGCCGATGACACCAAATGTGCACTAATTGTCACATCAGCTCAAAACAGGGGTCCGAGCCTGAGGCCACGTGTGCGTTTTACAAATGTTCGAACGTGTGCCTCAAACAGCACAGGAACGCGTTCTAAGACCAGTTTCTTCAACCAGTTGGGGCTTCAAGTGTACAGATATAGCGCGAGCTTAAGGTAGTTCCGCTTCATTGATTTAGTTCCTGTACTCAGATCGGTAGGACGGAAAATATTTTGAGACCATTCATACTGCAAATGCGAGTCATCGCAATTCCCATAACTGAAAAATTTTTTCAGAATAGACGCAGAATAGACTAAAGGTCTCCGAACTTTTCAACTTGAAAACTGCAGCGCCGCGAAAGAATGCGCAGAACGCCATGGTACTGGAGGAAACGCGCTGGGAACGCTCCAGGCGCCGTTGTTTGAAGAAACTGAATGTAAGAGCGTTGACAGAGACGCAGTCGCAACAAGATAGATCACTAAAACTACAAAAAATTAGAGGCGTTCGCGAGCTGCCTTGTTTCGCACGTGCGGTTCACTCTTCAAGCACCACATTTTTTGTTACCCTCGCAACGGCGTCTCAGTACGTTGGAATTAAAGGGCAATATGGCATGCAAGCTTCCGGTACGTAAGAGCTTTCAGTTCATTTCATTGACGAGTCATCCGACATCACAGGGTGAGGGAAACGTGGTCAGATGACCCCGCCAAAAATCGAGTTGAGGGCAGGCGTCCATTTTATTGTATTTTGAATTTTCTAGGCTGAATAACTTTGGAATGCGTGCCCCTATCACTGCCGTTTTTGCGGCACTAATTTTGTCAGCCTTCAGTCTGCACAACCCGCTAGTAAAATATGTAAAACAATGAGGTCTTGAAAAGTGTTGGAGGGGCCCTTTAAGTGACGAACGCTAACGCTACGCCCGCAACGCCAGCAAGCTTTGCGTACGGTGTTCTAAAACTCCATTTTCTTCGGATTCCTAGCAGCTGATGTCGCCAATACTGAGACGTCAAATGAACGCTACGCCGCTACGCAGTGCGTTCCGGCCATCGCAGGCTGCCTGTTTTCCCCTTTTTTGTTTGTTTGTTTTTTTTTAGTTCACATTTTGTTTGAAGAGGTCGTGAAAAGGTCGCCCCCTAAAACGAGGATGCCGAACCACCGCATCCCAAGTTAAGGCCAACGCGTTCTGGACAGACGCTCAAAACCTGTTTGGTCAGCAAGTTAAGGCCACGGACATAAATAAGCGCGAAAAAAAAAGAAGACAGACAAGGTGAGACGACAGGACGCGGCGCTAAGGTGAAAATTTAGCCTAAAGTCGAACGCGTTCCGGAAAGACGCTGGTGGGACAAAAAGGTACGACAGCTCCTCATGTGACATACACTTATAAAAAAATACTGAAAAGTGAGGGCTAACTAGTGTGTTCTCCTGAAGTTTTTAAACAGCGCAAACACGCAAGACGCCCCTCATAGACGAGCGCTCGTGTGTGTCGGGTCTTACACGTAGGGCGTCACATGCGTTTGTGCTGTTTCTTTTACTTAAGCAATATGTACCAACTAAAGGCACCCGGCAATGCAGTTTACGAGATCCGACGGTAGCGCCAGAACACACAGCCTAGCGAGTAGACGCAGCATAAAATAGGCGCTCCACTACATAGCCTAGCTGGCCTGGCGAGTAGACGCAGCAAAAACGGACCCGCCAGGGCACATGTGCACTTTTTTTTAAATGGGGGGAGGGCGGTCACGGGTGATTACAGACGCACTCAGAAAGCGTTCGTTGAAAACGTGCCCAAAAGGGAGACACTTGAGCGCGTCTAGGTGTTCAGCGAGCGTTTCATTTTCTTGGTATCCCTGGCGGTCGGTGCCGTCAATGCTTAGGCGTCCCACAAGAGCTCCATCGCGCCCCCTGGTCAGTGTCGGGTGCCTATAGGCCCAAATGAAATTTTATTAATGCGTTCTCAAAAGGCACTAGGTGAAGGCTCGAGATCTTATGTGCATCTACAAAATAACAGGGTTAAATCAAATTTCAAGGTAAAATGCGTAGTCGATGCCATGGCGCACGCTTACGCGCATCACGGAAATACCAACACGTTACGCAACTTAGGGTTATGACGCTGGATGGACGCTGGTAAAAGTAAACGACGTAGGTCAGCTTCTAATGACATACGCGTACCAAAAAGGTTCTAGAAGTTGCCGATAACACGAAGGCGTCTTGAAAAGACTACTAAGACAAAACACGGTCAGCGTCTCGATACATACGTCAACTAAGTTCCACCTAACTTCAGCGCATTGGGTACAGTCGCTGCAAGCATGGAGTTTCCTATAAATACACTAGAGGGAACTCTGGCGCTAGTGTCTATGGGAGCTGCAACACACGGCGCTTCAGCCAGCATGGGAATCATGGGTAGTACACAAATTTGCCTAGTCTTGCCTAGTCTGCGTTCTTTTGGCTCCGTGTGGCCTGAATCCGCGTTGCCGCAATACGAAGTTCAGCAAAGGGTTAGCAGGTAAGCTTCACCACGTTGACCGTTTTAGGCTCACGAATTCAAATCGGCTCACGAAGTTCACAACGGTCAATTCTTATATCCCGAACAGAATCAGAACAACAATAAACAAAGCCACAAGTGCGTTCGAAGCCGTAAGTACCAAGACTAGGCAAATCCGTGTACTACCCATCATTCCCATGGTGGCTGAACGATCGCAGCGCCAGAGTCCCCTCTAGTTAATTTTACGAAACTCTATGGCTGCAAGAACAAATTTTCGTCCCAGTCATAACCCCCGTATTCAGAAAGGCTCCTTGACTTGACTTGCCACCGCCTTCAATGCAGCACAAACGCGTTTCGAACGCGCCGTCTTTAGGCGGTGCCAAGGCAGTACAAACGCGTTTCATACGCGCTGCCTTGAGGCGGTGGCAAGTCAAGGAGCGTTTCTGAATACAGGGGATAAGACATCGAAAGACAGCGCTTTGTAGAACTATACTTTCTACACACCGGTCGGCTGAAACGTGTTCGGTGTGACACCGAACGCATCCCCACTTTAAGACAATACAAGTCAGGGCTAACTCGGAACGCGTCCGGGACAGAAGTCAAAACGTGCCCGAATAATCATTTACATTTGTCAATAAAAAAATCCAGAGTAGAGCAAGTGGTATCCCTCACAGACGCTGCTATGTCGACTTGTTAGAAACAACCCTTTGCGTGATTCTATAGGCAGTTTTAGCATAAAGTTCGCGAAGACAGCGTTCATTACGTACGCGTGCTATTTCCGTTATTTAACCGGATACCCAAGAGGAGAGCGTATGACGCATGCACCACGATGACAAACGGTAACCGCAAAAGCTTCGGATAACCTATTCTAAAACTGCCTAATAAGTTAACCGAGTGCGGGAGGTTAGCCCTAGTTCGCAATGCATGAAGCAGCCCGCGAACAAAGAACGAACGCCGACTCACCTGTTGCCGGGCTGTCCAGCCGTCGTCTTTGCCAGACGCTTTGCCACGACCTCCGCGTGGTGCCGATGGTTGGAATAAGCAGCAGGTGTAGCCCAGATACGGGGACATAGCCAAGACGCGGATCATCATCGATGCCGACGTCCTCAACCAGATCGTAGGAGTGAGTTGGCCTCAAAACGGCACCTCCGCCTGCGACGCCTGCCTAGCTGGAACTGACCGGATCGGCGTACGCGGAGTTCCAAGTAGTAATGCACGCGCTGATTCGTCGAAGCTGCCGCCGTGGAAGGCGGTGATTGGCCCTTGTTTTGCTTCTGAGTTGTTGATATCGCTTCGCCTCAACTTGATTGGCTCGCGGAGCACGAGTGGAAAATCTCCACTGTCCTCGTCGTCGTCTTTCACGGTTGAGACGCTACCTGCGTTTGGTTGTTACATACGGTTATGCACGTTGAAGGGCGCCTTTGCTGGGACGCCACTTGTAGCGTTGCAGCACGGGCAACATTTTTTGTCAAAGAAGCCAGAGCTGCGGAGCCAATTTGCGCGAACGCTACCGCTTATGTATGTAGTCCTACCATCGCGTTCGTATTTTCTACTTCATAAATACAAAAAGAGTCCTTTGTTTTCTACAAGCTCTTTGAAACAAGGTGGTGGTGGTGGTGAAAACATTGATTAACAACTAATGGGTTTTACAGAGGCACGGTGCACAGAGGTCATTGAGTTAGGGCCCTATTGGTCTCCTCCCCTCAGTACATGGGGCTTCATTGGCAAGCAACGCCACCCACGTCCGTTGAACTAGGGCATTTTGGGCCTTCAGACCCTGACAGCGAGCATGGCTGCCTCCCAGTCCACTCTAGTGTGGTGGGGGATACATGAATTTGATGGGCACGCCCAGCCTACGTGGAAAGTGTCTGTCATCTCCCCACAGAACTGGCACGCGCTATCAAAGGATGGATTGCAATGCACCGCTGGGCACAGCACAGTGTTAGTGAGAATTTTAAAAAAGGAGGCACTCGTCAAAGCGACCTAGTAGGGAGCCTTCATGTGCGCGCTTCCGTGGACGGAGGCACGGAGGCGCACACATGAAGGCTCTCTACGACCCAGTCTCTTGCAAGAGGCCGGGTAGCGCCGGTGCTGCTCCTTGCAATATTTGGTGATGTCTTTGGATAAAAATGTGAGATTGCTTGATGGGGAGTAGGCTTCCAAAGGTAGGGAGATAACCCAGGTAAAGTGTGCGCTGGCGGCCTGATAGGACTGTTCGTTTCCCTAAAGTCCCTTGTGCAGGGGGGGCCCAAATCAGGTGACGCGGAGTTGGATCTACGCTAGGGTCCAACATGTGCTGAGCAAGCTGGGTGGGTCACCCCAGCTCATAGTTCCGGAAGGCTTCTCGCGAGTCGGTTATGTGTTTTGAGGAGGGATAGGTAAGAGCCCGAGCCCTGGAAATTTTCTACGCGTGTTTTGCGCCGTGGGTTTGTAAAAGGAGCCCGTCAATTGTGTGTGCGCCGTGTATGACCGCGGCCGTATACCCCCGTGGTGTGGGCCGGCAACTTCCACGTAACACTCGCTGCAACACTTCCGCGTGCGCCTCGCGACGACTGCTGTGGTCCTCTCTGGACCAAGACTTTGATTTGGGCGAGTTGGCACATGTTTAGCCGGGGAAAACAGCGCAAAAAAGGACGACGACACAGGAACACAGTACACTGGACGGGCGGTGAGTGTACTGTGATAGTACACTCAGCGCCCGTCCAGTGTACTGTGTTCCTGTGTCCTCGTTCTTTTTTGCGCTGTTTTCCCCGGCTAACCTCTCTTTACATTTCGCGGTGAAGGGGACGGATCCGGAGGGTGTGTCTCCAGGGTTCTGGCGCCCTCACTCTTTTCTCAATGTGGTAGTGGCATTTTATGTGCAGCCGGTCCAAGAGGCGGCGACCGGGCTGGTTCTGAGCGAGATCCAGCGGCGCGTGTTATCATTCGAAACCCGTTATCTTTTGGAATCGAGATACCGAAAGCGCCCTGAGGGAGCATGTATTTCCGGTTAAACAAGCGCACCTTTCAACGTTGTGATTCATGCAAAGCATGTCAGCATGTCTATTAGACCGCGCATGCTCCTGGGCACACCACGTCAGATCCTGCAACTGCCGCAAGGTCTCGCTCTGCAGAGCAAGGCGGCAAAGTCCGGCTGCTCGCGCGCTCTACACAGACGTCATTTAGTGTTCCAGGCACAGGCAGAAGGTGCGGCGTTCTCCTGCCTGAAAAACGCGAAATGACAACGTATTGATCCAACCAAGTATAAATAGTGTAAACTATTTAGTGACTACTAGCGTAAATTAGTACAACTGATAGCGTAAAACAGTATAAACTCGTGTGTGTGATGCGTCGTATTTCGAAGAGCTTCACGTACGAAATGAAGGATATTTCTTCTGTTTCTCGCGCAGAAAATTACGAACGCAATTATGGTGCTACATTAATTAGCGGCTGCATTCGCGAAATCAGGTTCTGTAGCCTTCGCTTCATGGCAAGAAAAGTTGTGCGCGCGTATAGCAACAGAGGTGCCACGAAAGATATTTCATTTGTGGACAGTACAGTTGTAACACGTAAATGTATCACGTCCCACGTGTATCAAGTGTGTACAATTGTATCACGTGATACACACATGATATCAATGTATCACGTGTATTTACGCAGCACGTTAGTGTACTGTACCGAAAGCGGTACAGCACACCAGCCAGAAGGAGTAGCGAATGCTTGAGCGAGAGCACATCCTCCGCCGGCCCTCCTCCTCCACACCAACATCCCCCTTCAATTTTGTAACTCAGGGCAACGATTAGGCGCCCCTACTGAAACTTTCCGCTTGTCATTCCAATAATCCCATGTTTCCTTACGGAATGCGTACATAGGCCATATGCTTTCCTTATATTTTCCATACAGTTCCGTAAGACTTTCATGGAAGCATATGAAATTATTGGAATGCTATACAGACCGTTTCAGTAGGGATGCCCGGAACCGTATTCCATTCTATCAGGCACCTGTAATAACGCATTTCCCCGCATATCCCGTGCTTTTACCTTCTTATGATGAACAGAAAGCAGGTTTCTCTTACTCAAGGAAAACGAAATGGAATACAAACACTCCATCAACAGTAAACCAATCGAACAGGCCAAGCTGCAAGAAAGACTTTCACTCGCCTATCTCCCCTCTTTGAGGGAGACATGCCGCTCTCGACGGCAACCCGCCGTTCCCAATGAACGAAGTGTTCGCTCACTATCTACGCCAACCACCAAACCAACTTCTCAGCCCCCATCTTTCGCCTTGCAAACGGACCTTAGGAGTCCGCATGCGGTTTCTTTTCTGCACCCTCACCACGCAGGCGCAGATGTTCCCTGACAGTGAACGATTGGGCGTGGAAGCTGCGAAGAGTCCGCGCAGCCGAAAACGCTTTTCGCCGGCATCTGGAGCCAACGTCATGAGCGATGCTTTCGGCGACTACAACGGTAAGCTCTCCAATCTCTCTCCGTCCGCGCCGCGGTGGTGTACCGGTTAGCGTGCTCGACTGCTGACCCGATGGTCACGGGTTCGATCCCGGCCGCGACGGTCGCATTTCGATGGAGGCGAAATGGTAGAGGCCCGTGTACTGTGCGATGTCAGTGCACGTTAAAGAACACCAGATGGTCAACATTTCCGCAGACCTCCACTACGGCGTCCCTCATAATCATATCGTGGCTCTGGGACGTTAAACCCCAGATATTATTGTATTAGTTCTCCTATCTGCGCTACATCTTCTCTCTGCGTTGCAGGAAATCTTTATCTTGCACATGTTAAAAGAATTTAATTCTGCAATTCGACTTGCAAAAGCCATGATATCATTATGACACAACCAATGAAACTAACAGACAATTAAGTCAAGCAACGCATAGGCGACATTATCGGTTGCTTTTTTTCTAACTGCAGCGTAATCATTATTACGTTAATTGAAGTTTATTAAAGTAGAATAAAAAGCGCTCTTTGCGTCGGTGAGAACCGAGCCCGTTGCTCTCCCGATTGAGCAATGATGAAGGACACTCCGTCGTCCGCTTTGTTGAGGGTCATTCCACGCCAAACGTCCCAAACATTGCGCTCGACCCTCTCCAATTGTATTGCAAAAAATTGTGAACGTTCATATCAGTGCACTATTTGCCCTCGGAAAGTATTTTTTGGAAAAAAAAATTTTTTTGTCTATTACAGTGATTTGAATTTTGCCGTAGTGGGTGAAACCTAGGTTGCGAAAAAAATGCTCTAAAAAATACAATACCTCACGGAACGCCTTCAAAATTTGCTGTTTGCTTGAAAAGGAGTGGGACTATCTTATTATCACCCATTGACGACCACTACTATGTCTCACGACGTGCTTTGTGGTGAAGAAATGCTGCAATTCTGCGCCCATTTTGATTATTTTTTAAAAAATTCTGCGAATATTACAGACACAATAGGACTATATCACATGGCTGGATAGTTGGCAATAAGCGTGTCAAAAAAGTATTGAAGTCGATGACCCAGTAGTTTCGAAGTGGAAGGGGCGCAAACATTGAAAAATGTGTGAATGCTCCATGTTCAGGCACATGTGGTGTGGTGTTGCGGTCCAAGTAAAAATGCACGCTTGGTCTCATTTTGAAGAGCAAACAAAGGAGATTTATTTGTGAAAGTTTCATTGGAGTTATTTTTGTTTTAGGCGAGAAACAAAAATTTATGGTGAGCGTTCGCGGCGTGCCGGGGCGCGGGACCGTAAGTCCGCTTCACTGCGCCGCCACACTTCCTTGGGGCCACGGAATTATGCGGCGCCCACGCGGGTGCGCAAGATCGTGTGCCTCTGTGTGTTTTCACGTTGCTGAAAACTTGCAAACAGTGTATATGGCTGGCAGAAGGTTTCGAAAGGGCACTAAAGGCTGCCGGTTAGTAGTCGGAACGTACGACAGACGCAGAACTTGGGTTGTGTGCCTGGTTTTCGATCTCTGCGGAGGTTGCAGTTCTTACTTCCGTTGCCGACGTATGGTCTTCACCACTTGAAATGCCTGTGTTGCCGAGTAGGTGGTGAGCCCGGCATTAACAGTGGTCAGTGGTGATGGCACGAAATGGTGCAACGTGCGCGTACCTTTGATGGAGATTGTAGACTCTAACCTTGCTGGGAGCTCAACTTTTTTTTCTTCAACCCTTCTCTCTGGCACCCAGAGCACAAATATACCTTTGATATTTTTTTCTGACCAGGTAAGAAGTTCATGGGGTGTAAGGATATGTCCCTTGTAGGGTCTCTGAAGACGTGCCCTGGCTGCCAGCCGCTTCACGGTGCCGCCAACGCCATCGCAAGCTCTTACCATGAGAGGTTGCGAAAAAGTTACACTCTGCAGCTAAACTAAAGTCTTTTTCATGGTAGCACAAGTTTACAAAATTTTTCTTGTTTTTGTACTGCGACGATGCACCGTCTGAAAAGTAGTGAACTTTTTTGACATCAGGAAGTTCATGTTTTAGGACTTTTAGTACTTCATCTTGAAATGTAGCCACTGCAGCTGTAGTGTGTTGAAGGCCAGTCAAAGTTGTGATAATAATACATGTACCACGCACATTTTTCCCATGCTTGAGGAACGGGTTAGAGCACCACTTCGACGCCATGTGAGTTGTGTACCGTTTCACGAACATGGTATAGTGATGGCAGCATACGGTAGAAATTTCTTGCGTATGTTTGCACCGCATTCTCAAGAGACGACGATCTTTTTCACCCAGATCTTGCACATTAAATATCTGTGGTTGCCTTGACTGCGTTGTCTTGTGACAATCCGTAGGGCCAAGTGAACACGCAGGCAGTTGACTTCCTGAAATACAGGAAATGGAACATAAATGTGCATAGAAACATCTTGCTGCCGTGTTCTTAAATAAATATGTAGAACAGTGCCATCAAAGTTACTCTTTCTCCAAAAATACTGCTTGTTTAGTTGGTTCGGCGCACATAATTTTCACGAGAAAGTGTAATGAACAGCTTCATAAATTTAAAAAAATCATTAATCACTGTTTTCCATCTTATTTTTACGCATATATGTACACCAGAAACATGAGGACAAGCGTAATCTTCATTTTGCATGACAGTTCTAAAGCGTAAAAAAAAGCACATCCCGTGAAGGCGAGGACCTGAGGCATAACTTACTAGTTGATTCGTAAACCAAGAAATAAAAGCGCTTTGAAATTATCGATGCTTACCTTCAGAGGTAGAAGCTTCAGGTGCAGAAGCACTGGCACGGTCTCTTCCTCGCCTTCCTTCCATCATTTCGGCCGCTCTCGGAGAAGCAATACTATCGTCTTCTTGCCTCCGTTCCAAGCTAGAACCTTCTTTGTGGGTGCGCAGTCAAAGAATAAACCCCACGCGCTCTCTCGCCATCCACGCTGCATGCGATGCCTTCAGCTTAGTAATCACCTTACCATTACTAAGAGAAAGCGATCAACAACTAAAAGGGCGAAGGCGGTTTCCGCTTTCGATATCCGTTATACAGGCTCTCCGTGTAAAATATGACACGATACACCGTTCGCAATGTTTATCTTACGCGCTGCCAAGGGATGCGGCCGAAAGACGAACCGCGAGTGCCGCGTGCTCGCTCGGCAACGCGATCACCGGAGCAAAGTTCACCTCTGCCGAAGATCCGAGCGTGAGAGAATACGAAGCACCAGTCGGCTCCGAGGCACGAATGGTGCGAGTCACGTTCAAGCAAGCTGCCCATACAAAACAGAACTATAAGTGTATTCCCGGTGTCTGTTAGGCCCTTTTCTTATATAACAATATATTTTAAACCATCCATCTCTCGTTTTCCGTGACACTTCGTCGGCGGCACTGCGGAAAGCCGAAGAATGTGCGTCGAAACGAGAAAACTCACAGCAGCACACGATCTTGCGCACCCGCGTGGGCGCCGCATAATTCCGTGGCCCCAAGGAAGTGTGGCGGCGCAGTGAAGCGGACTTACGGTCCCGCGCCCCGGCACGCCGCGAACGCTCACCATAAATTTTTGTTTCTCGCCTAAAACAAAAATAACTCCAATGAAACTTTCACAAATAAATCTCCTTTGTTTGCTCTTCAAAATGAGACCAAGCGTGCATTTTTACTTGGACCGCAACACCACACTACATGTGCCTGAACATGGAGCATTTCACACATTTTTCAATGTTTGCGCCCCTTCCACTTCGAAACTACTGGGTCATCGACTTCAATACTTTTTTGACACGCTTACTGCCAACTATCCAGCCATGTGATATAGTCCTATAGTGTCTGTAATATTCGCAGAATTTTTAAAAAATAATCAAAATGGGCGCAGAATTGCAGCATTTCTTCACCACAAAGCACGTCGTGAGACATAGTAGTGGTCGTCAATGGGTGATAATAAGATAGTCCCATTCCTTTTCAAGCAAACAGCAGATTTTGAAGGCGTTCCGTGAGGTATTGTATTTTTTAGAGCATTTTTTCGCAACCTAGGTTTCACCCACTACGGCAAAATTCAAATCACTGTAATAGACAAAAAAAATTTTTTTTTCCAAAAAATACTTTCCGAGGGCAAATAGTGCACTGATATGAACGTTCACAATTTTTTCCAATACAATTGGAGAGGGTCGAGCGCAATGTTTGGGACGTTTGGCGTGGAATGACCCTTGAGTGTTTGCGTGCGTTTAATCCCTGGGAGTGTTAGCTGGCGCCCCTCGTACTCAAGGCGGTGAGTGCGAAACATTTTTTGCCAAAGGGCGTCACAGATTCCATCGTCAGCGGGTCCGGATCCAACCGACGTTCGTCCACTTAACTGACCTGGCGTGCAAAAAAAAAAGGGGGGGGGGGGGGGGATGCGGTCACTCTGCTAGTTGCCAATGTTATTTCAGTGATTCTTTTCCACACTGCCCGCGACCGGCCAGCAGAGACAATGAAAGAAAACAAACTCCATTTCTTCGTTCCCGGAGACCCCGAAACAATGGTTCGAATTAAAAGCAGCGTACTTTCGCCATACCCTAATTGGAAAACACCCTATCACAGAGGCGCTCGCTCGTCACGAGGTAAAAACGTGACACTTGTCGGCCATTGTGTCGTAACCAAAGCCACACCGAAAGCCACCTACCGTCCACGTTATCACTAAAGCTCTCGATAACCAAACAGCCGTGAACAAGCTACAGCCGTATTGCCGCTGAACGATTTCGTTTGAGTCGATAAGACGACGACTGTCGAAACGGCGTCGGCGGGAGTTTCCGTTTACACCCTTGCTTTTCGTATAGTTATCCTGGAACAATGCGTTCTTATCAACGCGGGGAAAACACATGTGTGGAAAAACATGGAGCACGAAAGAAATTTATTACCTTCATCTGACGATCCGCGTCGTGGAAAACAACGCAGCCCTTACTTCGCATGTGATATAGCTGGGAACCACCGGCAGCCATGACCGCTGCAAGGTCCTGAGTACATGATCGTGTAGAGGTCAGTGTACGCAGTGTACAACAGGGAAGTCGATGTGGTCATGGTATTCCTCCGTGTCATGACCACTGTCCTGGTGCAGCATTACTCTGAAACCATGAACACGTTTTTGCAGAAGATGAGAAAAGGAAGGACAGGGAGGTTAGCCAGTTCTCAGACTGGCTGGCTACCCTGTGCTGGGGAAGGGGGTAAGGGGAATAAAAGATGACAGAAAAGAGATGTTATAAAAAGGAGAAAAAAAAAGGAAAAAAGGAAAACACTAATACGATAAACAACACTGCTTAGAGTCTGTCTCTGAGACCAGTTGCCCGCAAGAAGCGCAACAAAGCTCTCAATGCTTTGCGTGCCGAGGGCGGTCTCGGCCAGTGTCCTAAGACCCGTTCCTCCGACAATGGGCGATTGTCCAGTCCATCTAGCACCTTTTTAAGTTCTTTTCTTGGCGCACTGAAGCGAGGACAGTCACAGAGAAGATGGGCGACGGTCTCCTCGCAGCCACAGTTGTCACATGTCGGGCTGCTGGCCATTCCGATTCGAAACGAATAAGCATTCGTAAAGGCCACTCCGAGCCACAGGCGGCACAAGAGCGTCTCCTCGGCTCTGGTGATTCCTGACGGAAGACGGAGCTGTAGATTTGGGTCCAAGTTGTGAAGACGGGCGTTGGTGAATTCCGTCGAGTTCCACTGTGTCAGTGTCAGTTCCCGTGCAAGTGAACGAAGCCTCGTAGCGGCGTCCGTTCTCGATAATGGTATAGCTGCACATTGGAGAGCATCATGAGCAGAACGGGCGGCTTCATCTGCACGGTCATTTCCGTAGATACCGCAATGGCCCGGTATACTTTTATGGTATACACGGTGAACCATGAGCACGGTATACTGAAACCATGAACACGGTATACACGGTATACACCACCTCACTTTATGGCTAAAGTGAGGTGGTGATGACTACTCGTTATCGCTTGGGATTGAGCAAAGATTAGACGGAATAGCTGCCGGATCGTGTCCGACCATTCGATATTATTAGACAGTTATAGCTTAACGGGCTTAGGGGAATAACGTGCTTAGCGGAATAGCAGCATCGAAATCCGCATGCGCAGTACGCTAAATGACTGCTGCAACTGACGCTTCAAGGCTGCAACTGTTGTTGCAGGCTTAAAGAAGACAAGTCCGGTCGCTGAAGCGTTGGTTCCAGTGACACCCCGTACCCCGTGTTAAAGAATTTTTTTTTCATTTGTTCGTACTTCAACTGCCCATGAACAAAAATATGCCGGGTGATCAAAATTAGGCTCTATGGTTTTCTTAAAATTAGGCGCTGGGAGAATGTGAAGGGCACCTCCGCAAATAAGTTGTGGCCTGCAGGGCACAAAGTGAGATAAAAATTATCACTATCTGCAGCCAAATTAACTAAAATTAAGTAATGAACATTTTAATAGTGCAGTAAGTAGGCATGCTTGTAATGGAAAGTTACTGGCAGTCGTTTTTCTACACAGTTGCACTTGGAAGAATTAGCATGCCCATGCTCCGAGAAATCCGGCTGAAAAGTTTAACCGCGGTTATGATGACGTCACGCATGACGTCAAAGGACGCTGACCGTTGTTTGAGTCGGTCAATCACTTCTCTCACCGAAGCGTTTCCGCACTTCTTTATGCGCATGCACGACATCAGAGCTTGGCTCCAACTAAAGGTCCCTAAGGAAGGCTATCCTGTTTTTTAACAGCGGGACTGTTTAAGCCGGCCGTAATCTGTCCAACGCGAACGAAAAAAAAGAAAGAAAACTCCGTACCGCGATGACGACACCGCGAGTTGACTTGCAACCAGATGCACAGCTGCGCGCCTACTTCGCTAGACCATACACAGCTCTGCCACCAGCCCGCCTGCCTGTAAACAGCGCGCAACCACTCGGTCCTGCCAGACGTGACGTCACGGTCAACTGCGCATGCGATCCTTCGTCCCGTATAAGTCCGGCAGGTGGCGGTGGCGCATCACAGCTATTTGGCTTAGTTGTAATCAGTTCGTGTTTAAGCGCAAAAAAATAAACACAGGGACGAAGGAGAGAAACAGGCAGGACAGGCGCTTACCAGAACTGTGGCAACAATGAAGTCCAAGTTTTGGCATGTCGACAGAAGGCCAGAAGAACTAGAAGTGAATTGTAGCAGCTCATCTTTTTGGCTTAAAGTATGAGGCCAAGTGAAAAAACAAATGTCAGTTTTTGGTTTTTGATCATGTTAAACGCGCAATTTTGTGCCCCTCGTTTTGCTGCAAAAAGTTTCTGTCTACGCCAATTTTTTCAAAAGATACAAGCAAAAATGTGAGACCACCCATCACCTACGAAACCGAAACTGAAAGGGCCGTTTTTGTGTGAATCACAAGATTAACTAGATATGTAGTATTTTGTTGGTTATTTAGCAATCATATCAAGTGCAAACATGTAATAGTGCTCTAAAATCTTTGTCAACACATCATTTTGGTTCCTAAAAGTCATAAACTTCTCACCACGGGTACGCGTAACGTGGTACATGTGTTGATCACACTCAAGGACACCTACGTGAGCCTGTAAACCATCAAACTTGCTTTGTTTGACGCTGTGCGTCATTTCAATAGTGGAAACAAGAGCACATTTTATGTTCTGAGCAAATTCGCATCGATCCAGGCCTCTACACTGCAAAAGCTTTCCTCACAAATGATCAGCACCGCAGATCGAAAGCGTCCCGTCGTAGCACTGATGCTGCATTGCAAGCGAGAAAAAAAAATTAAGAGTTGCCACTCGAGCAAAGGCTCACAATAGTAAGGTCTACGATGGAACTGGCTACGAATATTGAGAATTTTAGCGCTCTTGATCACCTTCTGTAAACGCTGCACCTGTTTCAAATCTTTTTTGTTGATTTTCTCAGAACTTGTATTGCTGGTATTTTTCCTTACGCGAACTCTCATAACTCTTTTGCTAATAAACATTTTTGATTAAAACTTGGCATACTTCTTTATCAACTTAGTAGGCGTGCAATGAACCTCAATAAGCAAAATCGCTCTACAAGGTTTAATATGGCTGCCTGTTATACGAAGGTGCCCCTAGTGCAAGTGCATACTTTTTGGGTTATTTTTTCACTATGTTTTTAATATTCATCAGATCTCATTTGTTTTGGTTCATTGCACAGGCCAAAGCCTTTTTCATGTCCCTGCAAAAAAATAAATCTTTTTTATTGAACGGAATTTGAGTTAGGAGTGTTCGCGTAAGGCACACTTTTAGTGACATTTTTAATTATGAAAAATTAACGAAAAATGGTACTTGCTTTGAAATGCTCACATGTGCCTAAAAAGATGTGTTTTATATTGTAGGCTAATAATATTTAGTGATTATGGCTTTTTCAAAAAAATTTTCCGACACTTGGCCTCATACCTTAATAACTGGAATCGGTTCGCCCAGACGCAGACATGAGGAGACTGAAGAAGGTTCGAACTGCCGATGAGGAAGCCGCCTACCGAGAATCGCGGCACGCTGCCAAGCGAGACGGAGCAGACGCTGCGACGCACTACGTTGTGCACTATATAGCTTCGTCTATATAGCTTCGTCTGCTCTCGCCATGAAACTCTATGGCTCACGCCGTCTCCGCCGTCCACGACGTAGTACGGCCGAAACGGCGAGATGCCTGGACTCGACTGGAACTTAACATCGCTAGGCATCACCATCATCGTCAACATCAGCCTGACTACGCCCACTGCAGGGCGAATGCTTCTCCCATGTACCGCCAGTCAACCCGCTGTGCTTGCTGCTGCCACGTTGTACCCGCAAACTTCTTAATCTCATCTGCCCACCTAACTTTCTGTCTCCCCCCTCGCGCGTTAGCCTTCTCATGGAATCCAGTCAGCTGCCCTCAATGACCAGCGGTTATCCTGCCTACGCGCTACGTGCCCGGCTCATGTCCATTTCTTCTTCTTGATTTCAACTATGATATCCTTAATTTATTCCCTGACCCACTCTACTCTCTTCCTGTCTCTTAAGGTTATACTTATCATTTTCCTTTCCATAGCTAGCTGCGTCGTCCTCAACTTAAGTTGAACCCTCTTTGTAAGCCTCCAGGTTTCTGCTCTGTACGTAAGCACCGGTAAGATGCAGCTGTTATATACGTTCCTCTTGAGGGATATACTGGTAAACTGTCATTCATGATTTGAGAATGCTTGCCGAATGTGTTCCACCCCATCCTGATTCTTCTAATTATTTTACTTTCATGGTTCGGCTCCGCGATTACTACCTGTTCTAAGTAGACGTATTACTTTACTACTTCCAGTGTATCGCAGCCTATCGCAAAGCGCTGTTCTCTCCCGAGACTGCTGCGCATGCACTTCGCATTACTTCGCATAATTTGGCATCACTTGGTATAACTTAGGATCACTCAGTATATTGCCAGAACCAGTTAAGAACCGATCAGCGCCAGTGCCTTAAGGCTTGCACCGCTAGTGTAAGGTATACGCCCGGCCTTCTTCTAATGTGTCCTCTCCCGTTTCCTCCTCCCCAAGTGAAGGGTAGCCAACCGGTCCTGCTGAAACGTTTCGTGTGCCATTCCGATAATTCCGTATGTTTCCTTACCCGTGTATTTTCTATAAGTTTTGCATGTGTTTTCTATATGTTTCCGTAAGGATGAGGAGGAAGAAAAAGGAAAGGCAGGAAGGTCAACCAGACGCGCGTCCGGTTTGCTATCCTACACTGGGGGGAAAGGGATTAAGGGATGAAAAGATAGAGAGATAGAAAGAAGGGAACATACAAAAAGGTACACGTGAGCTTTAACTACACTGCTGCGTTCGATAGTAGTGGACGCTGTATTTCAGGCGTATCACGTTCCTCTGTAAGCCGTCCAGTCATAGTGCTTGCAAGCACTGGACATAGAACATCCAGTACCTGTTGTACGGACTCCACGTATGGTGACTTCAGCCTGCCGATGAACACGCGAAGCGTTTCCGTAAGAATTTGGCAAAAACATATGGAATTATTGAAATGGCACGTGTAACGTTTCCACATGCAGGGGAGGCAGGTTTTCGTAAGAGGCACGTGCTTCGCCTTTATCTCTCTCTCTCTTTCTGCAGAACATCAGCAGGCTTGCAGGCTTGTGGACCACAGTTCGAGCACGGAACTATACCATACTTAGATTCGCACGCACACGCGCGAGACACAGCTGTTCTTGCGAAATCCTTCAGCTCGTATATTTTATTTCCTGCACACCGACAGCAATACATCTACGCATCTTTATCTCTACTCGTCCTTGACAGCCATCCAGGAAACGCTACACATAACCCTAAAAACAAAAACAAAAAACCGTCTGAAATGCGGATAGCCAGCGAGCCGCGTACATCCACACGTGGCCCTAATTTAGCTTAAGCCTAACGTTCGGACGAAGCGCTAGTAATGCACGCAGTACACGTACTTTCCTGCCATAAACGTTGGTTGATTGTGCATCATGCTGTCATCCCACCCAGCTGGGTAACCAAGAAAATAAAAGAACCAAGTGAAGTGACAGGCAAGCTGTTGAAGGGAGATTGCCGGAAACCACCCCCAAAAATTAAGTAAACGGAATTTCCTGCGCGCCGCTGATTAACCATGCTTATCAGGCGCGGTTTTGTGTTTCGTTGCGTACCTGTACATTGTTCGCGCTGCTATGGCACGCGGCCATTTCCGACTGTTCTGTGAAAGGCTGATGAATCTGGCAATGGCGCGTTAACTGTGTTCTGAGAACGCGATTCGGGCACGTGTTTGCGTGGCGTTCCGCTTTGTTATTTGTTATTCCGTTTGTTATCTTCTTATCAATCGGCATGCCATACAGACATTCCATAAGTGATATAGGAGGCGCGCAAGCGCGCTAGTTATGTCGGGCACAATTATGCCAAGGCAGAAATGCGCTCTTTTGAAGCGCGCTTGATGCATTTTTTATTGTTCTTTCTACGAGTGCGTTACGTGCACGGGGTTATAATATTCGTACAACCTAATTGGTCTTCCTGATGTGATGCATGCATATAGGTGATTCTTTTTTAGTTACGATTAGTTGACTAATGTTGTGGATGGTGGACCGGCCTTCACGCTCATGAAGGCTGGTTGACCGTCCACAACGTTTTATAGTAAATTGTTTGTTTTATTTTGTTTGTTCTGAGTACGTGACTAGGCCACGTATTTGCGTGGTGTCCCGCTTCGTTATTTACGTTTTCTTATCAGTTGCCGAGCCGAGTGCACATTCTGTAAGTGACAGAGCAGGTGCGCAAGCCCGCAAGTTATGCCGGGCCCAAATGTGCCAAGGCAAAAATGTGCCCTATGAAACGAGCTTGCGGCTTTCTTAGGCTTTATTTTCTTTCTGCAAGTGCTATACGTGGAATCATAATCTTCGACCAACCTAGTTGGTCTTCCGGATGAGATTTTCAAATTGTATGTTTGAATACTGAAGATATTTTTTTGGTCTTGATCACAGAGATGAAGGGGTTACACCGGCCGCAACTTTAGTAAACTAATTGTTTCGTTTTGTTTGCTAAGCGTGTCTGCGTTCCTTTCCTCGGCTGTTTAGGGTTCTGTTGCCTTGGATCCAGTGATTAAGTAATCAGAAGCGCCTGCGCTCGTTTCAAAACAAAAAAAGGATTAGTTGGACGCTTCAACCGGGCTCTGGTCTTTCCATAGGCCGGAACGCCCAATAAATTTGTCTGTCTTATATATATATATATATATATATATATATATATATATATATATATATATATATATATATATATATATATATATAGCAGCCGCCTCAGCAGAGAATTGAGAGACGGTAATCAGGGCTGCCAGGTTTGGCAACTTTGCGCTAATTTGACTACTTCTTTAGGCCAGTGGTGGCAGCAAAAAGCTATTGTCAACTTGGCAACTTTTTGGCTAGTTTGCTCTGACTTCGCTTTGAACCAATTTACCTATATCTTGTGACGACGCTGCAGCCGCTGGAGTAAGAATGTGTGGTGTCAAAACATAGTGACCAAGGCGTGTTTCCAGCTCCCGAAATTGAATTTGGCGTTTGCATTAAAAAAACGCTTTTAGACAAGTCACTGTTACTCGGGGGAAAGCTTGCATGGCGCCTCATTTCGCAGACAACCTATTGCTGATGGCGACTTCAAACTGTTATTGAAAGTGAACAGGACAGCCTAAAGAGCTCTACGTCCAGGACGCTGCACTCGTCAACATTAAACGTGGGATATTTGATGAACTGCTTATGTCGTTTCTTAGGACAAGGTAAGTACTGCGATTCAAGAATATTAAAGGGATACTGACACAAAATTTCACGGTCGAGATAGCCTGCGGGATCGATTCCCGTGAAAATGCGTATATCACCTGCAAAATATCAACAGCGAATATACCTTGGAAGGTATTTTACAGCAATTTTGAAGCTTGAATTTTGAAGGCATTGACAACATCAAAAGGAACCCCATGGGGACCCCCTTACTTCCCTCACGTCACCACGCTGCAGTCAATAAAACAAGTTATGATGACGTCATAGCCGCCATTTTTCTTTTTCCGCGTTTGTTCCAGCAGCCTTTACTTCTCGGCGACTGCTCGCAAGTTTGTGGCCGCGGCGCACGCGTTGAAAGTATTGTGTTTGGCGACACTGCTGTCCCGTTTCCTGTTCGAAAGGACTCCTTGATGCGGACCGTGTGGAAGTGCGTCACAGTTCTGTCTGCTGACGTGGTCGAGAGCTGCACACGCTAGGTGGTGATAGTTGCACCCGGTGGCTTGTTGTTTTTGGAGCTCTCTCAAACCGAAAATGAAATTGGTCGGTAATGAGGAGCCTTTAATTAATTATCTGTCGCACGCTGCAGCTAACGATGTGCCGTGTTATGACTAACAAAATTTTTGAGTAAGTACGCCTTTAATTGCTCGAACTTCGTCATCAAGCGAGAAACGACTGCGGAAGTGACCACAACTTTATGTGTCAATCACAGTAATTGTGATCTTGAGCACACTCATGCGTATTCGTATTCATGGCCCCCTGGTAGCGGCTTTGAGAAGAGTCACGCGAGACTTGTCAAGAGAATGTCATTTCTGCAACAGCGCAAGAAACTTCGGCATGCTGCACGAAATGGTTGCCAAAGACAACATTCTATGCTTTAATCTCCGAAATTACGATTTTGAAGGGTTTTTGACGTAGTTACTTATATTTCCTTCAAAAGGCTCTTGGATTTAGCCGCTTGAATAACCACGTCGCGTAGTTTTCACACACGCCTGGCTACTTGTGGCTACTTTTACTGCTTTTGCTCAAGTGAGCTTCTTTTTTGGCTAGTTCTTTTAATATCTTGGCTATATTTTGTCTTTCCGACATGGCGACCCTGACGGTAACCGCTGTTGTTTTTTGGTATACGCATGCAATGGTCCGCTCGAAAGTAGCGTTTAACATTGCGGAATACTTAATGTTCACGGTTCTGCTCTGTTGAACTTCGCATATAAAACAATGCCAGCCTCCATATGCTCTGAGGAGCGCTAAGAAGTAAAAATGAAAAAAAAACGGCATATTTTTTTTCCACAATTCTGTTTTCTGCTAATAATAAACCCTGATTTATACGTGACGTAAATGACATACCTTGGAATATTCTTAATGTCATTAAGTGAACATTGTTGGATAAGAGTATTGAGAACGATGTACGTTGTTTGCAAACTATTCTCGATAAATATTTGGTATGCGATTGCATTCGCTTCCGGCACTATTCGTTTAGCATTCGATGCGATCTCCAAAACCTCTACCATTCGCACAATTCTAGCAAATTCTATAGGCGAAAAGAGAATAAACAGAAAGCGCGTAATTCTTCTGGGGCCTCAGGAAGTTCATTAGAATTCCGCCCCTATTGCAGAAACACTCGCGCTAATTTACATTTACGTCACAGCAGTGTAGACGTAGTTTGATAGCCATAAATTCAGAAAATGCGCCGCAGCTTTTCCTCCAGTCCTTTTATTATGCGCGTGCATCCTGTTTGAACGTCCTGTTAAGTTATGTGCACCGGAAATCTGAGGCTATCTGTTTAGAACGACGGAAAGTTCAAATAGCTGGTGAGCACTGATCGTTTTAGAAGCTAAGGCATGAAAACACGGACACGACAGAAGAGAGCAAGACAACGAAAACACCAAGTTGTTATCAAAAACATGTTGTTGGGCTAGTTGGTTCATATTGCGCAAAATGGTTACAGCCAAACTCTAGGTTTAGAATATTGGGAGGGGCGAAGCATGTAGGGAAGGGTGTTTCAGCTCCACTAACGTGAAACCTGGGGAGGGGCGAAGCATGCAGTGTTTTGAGAGAGATTTCTTTGACGAGGCACTGGTGGCGATAAGCCGGAAACCGGGAATGTAGGGAAGGGTGTTTCCGCTCCACTAACGTCGTCGGAAAACTGCGTCGTAATGCAGCTTACCCTAAGGTGCTTCTTCTTCTTCCCTACATGCCCGGTTTCCGGTCCTTACGGCATGTAGGGAAGGGTGTTTCAGCTCCACTAACCTCGTCGGCTATTTGTTGGGCTAACTGTTGCATTCTTCATTTTTAGTGGACCGATGGTGAGTAGTGGGATTTACCCATTGTGCCGCATACCCATTTTTATGATGGATCATGAATACAATCACACATTGTGACGACAGGAGACGCCGACAAGCCCAGCTCCTAAGGCGCTTCGCACCTAATAGGTATTCGCACAGTGGGGGGAAGGGGGGTTGGCAAGAGGTGTCACTGCCCTCCCCTAATCACCTAAGAAGGGCGCTAAGTCAGCCCAATACCTTTACCCAGTCAGACCTGTCTCTCCGTTCGTTGTTTAAAGAACAGCGTTACAGATAGATAACCGTTGATCACTAAGAGCAGCAGACTGGATTCCAAGAGAAGGCAAGCGGGCGAGGAGAAGGTGGAAGATTAAGTGGGCAGATCAGATTAGGAATTGTTTTTCTTACACCGTATTTGGTATTGCAATGTTAGCTTATGGTCACTTTATCGTTATTACACATCTTTGTCATTGTCCCAACTGCCTTGTATAGAGTTCACTGGCCTCGTCAAGCTGTCCATAAGCAGCTTTTAGCCAGTGAACCTCTCCAGAACCTGTTTCTTTCTGGGAAATAAGATGATTTGATTTGATTTGAATTGAATTAGGCGAGGATAACGTGGCCGCAGCAAGCGTCTGGTCTGGTTCATTGGCGAAGCATGGGGGAGTCCCTTGCCCTGCAGTGGGCGTAGTCGGGCTGAATGATGACGGTGACGATGGCCCGAATGCCGCGCGCATTTTTCACGATAACAACGGCCGAGGAAGTCTGACGTTGCATTCAAAGGACCCTTCACTTCCCACGTTTATCCGCGGGCAGTCGAGTACGAAAGGCGGGCCTTTGTGAGCTACGAGAGTTGCAATGGGGGCTGGTTGGTGATTCACTTGTTTCACAGCACAGTAATTGTGGTTAGATTGCGCTTGTTCGTGTGTACTCCTTTCTTCGTCCCCGTTTGTTTAGCGCAAAGTACTACCATGAATTCGTTCCAACTAAGTCATTGCTGGTCGACATAAAGATGAGATCACTCGTCTGATTGTGGAAGCCGAACTTGTCGACGCACTTAGGGATTTGTGCATTACCAAGCCATTAATAGCATTGTCACCTGAGGAGTAGCAAGGAAAGTCGAGCTAGTTGGTGTGAATGCATATTTGAATAGCGCAAAAAAAGACACAAGGAGCACAGGCGAGTAAGACGATACAGGCGCTAACTTTCAACTGACGTTTACTTTTTTCGAAAGTTAGCGCCCGTACTGTCTTACTCGCCTATGTCCCCTGTGTCTTTTTTGCGCTATTCAAATATGCATTCACCTAAGGAGTTGGGTTTCCTACGTAAGCGGTGATATACGGTATTATCTTTTCTGATATCGTTTAGGTAGAGTGGCATTGTCACGCATATATCTGAGTGATCCCAAGTGATGAAATGTCTGCCTAGCGATTATGGTTTATAAGCGGTCTGATTTTGAAAATAAACATGTTGTTGCTAGTAGGGCTGTGCGGTGTCCATAGTTGCCTTCTCGTGTCCGTGCGTCGTTTTGCGTTACATCGAAGCTTTGTGAGCAGCCCACCACCACTTCGCTTTCAGGTTCACATTCATTTCGACGCTAGTTTTCTTTCAGACTCAACAAATTAAGGGGAGGGGTGGCTGCGGCGAAACTCCCCCCCCCCCCGTCTAATGGAAAAGCCTGCTCACGACTATGGTCACAACGCAACACAAGGCGAGTAATCAAAGACGGCGAAGGGTGTTTCTCCTCTTCCCTGTCCAGCATTCTTCGCCTTGCGTTTCGTTGTAACCATTTTGCACAATATAAACTATAGCCCAACAACGTGCTTTGATAACTTGTCGATCGCCCGCGTTCGGGTTGTACGCGAAATAAAAACAACAGCAGAAAAAAAAAACAGCACGAAAGACAGAGGATGAATAAAATAAGGACAGCCCTAAATTCCAAAACTTTTTTCTTTGTCTCAACCTTTTGTCCATTGCCTCTGTCCTTCTTTTACAGGTCTTCTGACTTCAGCGTTGTTTTTATTTCAGGCATGTCGTACCAACTTGCCCGAGCGTCCACTCTAGTTTATGTTGTCTTCTTCTCTTTTCTGGCGTCCATATTTGCGCGCCTAACCTTTTGTTATGGTGAAGGTATCTGTACTTCGACCTGCGTATTATACGCGCGTGTATGTGAATGTTGCAGGCGACACGTACAGTCCTGGTCAAAAGTTCGCAGGCCACGCATCCATAGAAATACATGGGATAGTGGCCTGTGAGCTTTTGACCTCCCCTGAACATACGGTCTGTGAGCTTTCCTGCACCAGGCATCGTGCATGCTCTGGCAACGAGAATATCTCGGCCTTATCCACGGCGATTTCCGGCGCTCGTTTAATGACTTCAGTTCGTTGACAGGAGACCGCTAAGGACTGCGAATTCCACATCCGGCAGCAAAAATATAGCTCGCTATTTTCTTTTCCTTCTTATTTTTTCGAGTGCACAAGCGCAGCGTGATGTTTCTGTGTAGAACCTCCATTGTGAACCTATCCGCTGTTTCAAGCGACGCCTTGCACATGCACTCGGCTAATAACTTATAGGCACCCTGCTTCAGTAATAAATTTTTTCGATAATTTAGACATAGTTTCTTGGATGGCCGATAAACTGGAACGCATGTGATGTTTAGAGCATGGGCGTTTTGCCTGCAAGAGTTTCGGATACTTACGTTTTAATTCAACACATAAAAATAATTGAAGGACACTTTGTAAATTCCAAAGTGTGTTCGGCGAAAGCCTGTGGCCATTCGACTGACTATGCCATGTTGTTTTTTTGTTTTTTTTTTCTTTGTTTTTCTTGTTTTTTTACACTCTCTCGGCAATCACGTCATTGATGAGAGAGTGTAAGAGGTATTCCACTTACACTCTCTCATCAATGAGGTGATAGCCGATAGAGTGTAAAAGAAACAAGAAAAAAACAAAGCAAAAAAACAAAAAAAAATCACGCCATATCCGCGAAGTGAATGATGATGAGTGGGCGAAGCTCGATCGTTTTCATCCATGGCAGAAAGAGAATGTGTGGTCTGGAACGCGCTTATACTTCATGGTCATCAGCGTCATCGTTGTCACGTGTAGTGGGTACATTCCACTATACTGGAACGCGCTTATACTTCATCGTTATCACGTGCAATGGGTACATTCCACTATACTGCGTCATCGTCATCTTTATCACGTGGAGTGGGTACATTCCACTATACGTGGCTACCTACCTACCTACCTACTACTACTACGACTACAGAGGAGGGACGGACCCACACCCTAAGGAGCTTCGCCCCTAAAAACAACAGGACATAGTCAGTCGAATGGCCACAGGCTTTCGCCGAAGATCCCCCCTTACACTCCCTCATCAATCGGCGCAGCTGTCGCTATGAGCCGCTGTGCATTGATGAGAGAGTTTAAGGGGGATCCCCCTTACAACTGTTGCTATGAGCCGCTGTGCCATCACGTGATCGCTGAGAGAGAGGGTGAAGGGGAGAGGTCACAGCTGGCACCGTTCCAGGGCACGGACGGACGGACACCGCGAGTATGACACATTAAAGGCTCTCCCCTTAATACCATAATCACCACGCATGCTGCGAGGAGACGCTTCGTCATCGAGAAGACGCGCAAAAAAAGAAAATGTTGGTGGCGACGCCACCTTCAAATTCCCGCGCCAATCACCGTAAAGTCATAAATTTTGACGGCGTCTACTAGGGCCCTACGTAGTTCGAAAAATCGGTAAAAATGAAATGCGTTGTCTCGTGAGGCCGGCGCATCGAGGCACACTAGCCTGGAGGTCAAGCGCTGTCGAGATGCCCTCTGTAAAGCGCGGAGATATCGGCGCGAAATTTAAAAATGAAACTTTAACCTTGATTTTCTCCTGTATTTTTAAACCTATAATGGTGAAACTGACGTCTTTAGAGCCTTCGGAGTAAAATTATATATATATATATATATATATATATATATATATATATATATATATATATATATATATATATATATATATATATATATATATATATATGCATTCATTGTTTCGCTTTAGCGTCCCCATAAGGCAGGGGTCTCAAACACCCGGTCCACATGCGGCCCGCGAGGCTCTCGGTTGCGGTCCCGCGGCCCGCACATGCCTCTCATCGCCCCACATTTTTTTTTCTTATTAAGCATGTTCGTGAGCTACACAGGCCTGTCTGCTTTAAGGCATTGTCTCCGTGAGGCATCCCATGCGTTCACCTTGTTTCAAAACATGAAACAAAAATTATATATTTCGCAAGCGGCGCCCAGAATTGAGTCATTGGGAGATCGGTAGCGACATGTTACTGGAATCCTGCTGGCACCACATCTCCTATATGAGATATGGGAAAGATTTCTTTTAAATGGCAGCGTTTTCTGGCATACTGTACAAACTCCCCACCCCCCCCCCCCCCCCCGCTCTTCCTTCACTGGCCCGGCCCTTGATGGACTGAATTGCGTGAATGCGGCCCGCTGACTGAGGTGAGTTTGAGACCCCTGCCATAAGGGAACAGAAGTGTAAATACTCAGTTATATTACGCTATTACATTTATGAAGAATCGTGACACCATATTGCTTGTGGTATAACGCTGTATGTGCATGAACTATCCTTTTCTTGTTTCTCATATATACGAAACTATTCGCATAAGTATAGCAAAAGTGTTGATGTCACTGTACTGTCACAAAAAAAGTCTGGCCAGTTCCACACGGTGAAAACTATGCAAACTGCGGAGTAGAACCGGTGTTTCGTCTGTGTCTGTCCACGCTTGGCTCGTGTTTGAGTCGAGGCTGCGGGTTCGCCTGTCTCTGTTAGCACAGAGTTTCCTAAAACTAACTAGAGGGGACTCTGGCGCTGCGATCGTTCAGCCACCATGGGAATGATGGGTAGTGCACAAATTTGCCTGGTCTTCTTGCTTGCGGCTTCGAACGCACTTGTGGCTTTGTTTATTAGGGGCGAAGCTCCTTAGGGTGTGGGTCTGTCCCTCCTCTGTAGTCGTAGTAGTAGTAGTAGGTAGGTAGGTAGGTAGCCACGTGTAGTGGAATGTACCCACTCCACGTGATAAAGATGACGATGACGCAGTATAGTGGAATGTACCCACTACACGTGATAACGATGAAGTATAAGCGCGTTCCAGTATAGTGGAATGTACCCACTACACGTGATAACTATGAAGTATAAGCGCGTTCCAGTATAGTGGAATGTACCCACTACACGTGATAAAGGTGACGATGACGCAGTATAGTGGAATGTACCCACTACACGTGATAACGATGAAGTATAAGCGCGTTCCAGTATAGTGGAATGTACCCACTACACGTGATAACTATGAAGTATAAGCGCGTTCCAGTATAGTGGAATGTACCCACTACACGTGATAAAGATGACGATGACGCAGTATAGTGGAATGTACCCACTACACGTGATAACGACGAAGTATAAGCGCGTTCCAGTATAGTGGATTGTACCCACTACACGTGATAACGATGACGATGACGCTGATGACCATGAAGTATAAGCGCGTTCCAGACCACACATTCTCTTTCTGCCATGGATGAAAACGATCGAGCTTCGCCCACTCTTCATCATTCACTTCGTGGATATGGCGTGATTTGTTTGTTGTGTTTTGGTTCTGTTTCGGATAAAAGAATGGCCGTTGTGAACTTCGTGAGCCGATTTGAATTCGTGAGCCTAAAATGGTCCAGGGGGTGAAGCGTAACTGCTAAACCTTTGCTGATGGCCGAGGTGCCCCCCGCATCGGCTGCCACCATTAGAAGCCACAACACGGAAACGGCTGAGGAACTTGCGATAGCGCTCGCTTGCGTTGGAACGGAAGCCAATTTCATTATTAGCGATAAAAAAAACGGCCATCTGGAATTTCGGGAAGGGCAGGATGTCGCCGGAAGCGGCAAGGGTTCTGGCCGCTAGAAGGCCAAACAGCAAAATTAGTCTAATTTGGACCCCGGCACACACGTCCGTTCCTGGCAACGAGGCGGCCCACGAGTTAGCCCGAGCTCTCTACTTCCGGGTGACTGTGGAGTCGCCCGACTGCCGGAACATGGACGAGCGTCTGCGAAATTATACGGAGATCGTCGAAAATTATCGGTTGCACAGGAGACAGCTGCCACCCCCGGATAAAAGTCCAACCAACAGAGAGGCAGTCACGTGGCGGCGCCTGCAAGCTGCAAATTATATAAACCCGGTCTCGGCATATCACGTTCACACCGACGATAGGAAAGAAGAAACGTGCAAGCACTGTGGGGCGAGAGGGAGCCCCGATCACATAATCTGGGAGTGCGATAGCTCCCCAGGGGCTAAATCAAACACAAATAGTGGAGAGGCCTGGGAAGCCCTGCTGCGGAGCGAGGACCCTGCTTCACAGCAACAAGCCATCCGCCTGGCGGAAGAAGCCTCGAAGAGCCAAGAACTCTTTGCCTGCTTTTAATCGCGGAGGTGCCGGCCCCCGTGACCTAGGCCTGTGTGCCGGGTCGGGGAGCAGAGGGCCTCCTTATCTGGCGGAAAATAAAGTTATCATCACGATACTAGGCCAGCGATATGAAAACGTGTCCAGCGTTCTCAAACTTTCGTGCAAACTGACGCGTCACGCGTTAGATTGCACGAAGTAAATATTTGAAGCAGCCACCAGCGTTGTGAAAACGCGCAAAGCGTCTAAGCGCGCTGGCTTGCACGAGGGACATTCTTAGACGACAGTTATGCCAGCCCTTGTCGCATGGCCGTTAGAACACCGAGGCTCATCGTTCTAATCTCAGCGTCGGAACAGTTAGAACTTTTTATTTGTTTGTTCATGTATGTCACATATTCAGTGACCTGCGACCGAAACGTGATAATCCGACCGCATGGCTACAGCATGGCCGCACAAATTGGCCGGCGCATACGTTGCGTAGCGCTGGGTGATCGCCTGCAGTAGAAGCCTTGATACGTGTTTTCTACGGGGCGGGAGGGAGGAGGCGCACGCATCGAGGCACATGTACTAGCCTGGAGGTCAAATGCTGTCGCTATGCCCTCTGAACCAAAGTTGTCGAGCGCAGTAGTTTTATACGAGAATGGGGAGAGTCTATCTGCACGTCAACAGCTCGAGATCACGTGGCCTGAACAGCAACTTCATGTCTCATGTCGTCATGCATGATGTCAATGAAAGGCAAGGCTCTGGCTGGCGCATAAGTGTTACTATTTTGCCAGTGTCAGTGACTGGCCAGCGATACTTGGGGTGCCAGTAATCTCTGCCACACTCTTAATCAGGTCCCGCTTAACGTGCTAGATAAAGCCAGGAAACCGGACATTTTTTGTCTGGTTTCCTGGCTATAGCCAACATTTAACCAGGACCTGATTAAGAGTGCAGCTCTTACTATTCCGCCAGCATCGCTATTCCTCCAGCCAAGTTCGACAGCAGCGTGCTTCTATAACGAAGTCATACGGTGACGTTTCTGCTCAGGTCACGTGACTTGCTTAAAAGTGGCGAGTTGGGCGTGTTGGCACATAGTTCTCAGGTACTGCAGCGCGAGAAACATATGCGCGGAACTAAAGTTACAAAACTTGGATGACGCTTGAGCTCCGTATTCAAGAGTAGAACGCGATAGCGTAATCTGGCCCCTTGCGCGTCTCCTTCAACCGTACCGCAAGCAAAAGAATGTTTGTGCGTGTAACATTGACCGTTTTAAGCTATCCTAGAATGTATACTGGATCTGCAATTGCCAAGTGGCCACTATCCCACAAAGCTGTTGATTCCACTGCTCTAAACTCTCTAAAGTGTTTTTTTTTTTTTTTTTTTTTTTTTTTTTTTTTTTTTTTTTTTTTTTGGGGGGGGGGGGGGGGGGCAGGATCTAGTCAAGCTACGTCACAACTTTTTTCTCCCAGCTTCCCCTATCTTCGTGACGAAAATAAAGGATTTATTATTATTATTATTATTATTATTATTATTATTATTATTATTATTATTACTATTATTATTATTATTATTATTATCATCATTATTATTATTATTATTATTATTATCAATGCTCCGAAACCTTAGATGAAATGATATCTGAACACGAAAACATGCGAACGCACTAAGTGTATTTTAGATGTCTGGAAGGTATGAATGCACAAACATATATATACAAGTACAAATATTTGAATACAAAACACTTATGTTTGTTCGTATTACAACCTAAAGCTCGTTGTAATAGACGCAAGCATACTTTACGAGGTTGCTGCCGCTGATGGAGGCGCGCTCCTTTCGATCGATGATTCTCAGCTTTGAAAATGCCCTTTCAACCTTGAAAATGCCCTTTTAAAATCGGAGTTAATCGGATAAATCTGAATTGTCAAAAAATTTTACCGGCGAGTGTTTATCGGAATTTCTCGGATTTATCCGAAAACACGGAGCCCTGCCTATTACCTCAAGCAAATGATGCCGCTTTGAGGGTGTACCTGCATACTCGCGCCGTCGCCAGAACTCTCACTTTGTACTGTCAACGACGATGGGAAACCGCATATCAATCATTTTCACGAACGGTACCGTCGACGGGCGGCGCGTCGCACAAAGCGTGCTCGCAGGTATAGACCTTGCGCAAACACTAATAAAAGGAAAGCCTCTTCTCGGGGGCTCTCGACCTCTGCGGCGAAGCGTTTGAAGCATATCTTTCCGTGTTCGTACAGATAGATATATATGTAAGGTCAAAACCAAGCAAGTCAGCGCCGCATCTCATCGTGACGTATATTGACGACGGGGTATGGGAGGAAGATGATTATTTTCGTTGCATCCGGTAATAATTTTTTTGCGTTGACATTCGTTGAGAGCATTTCCACCTGCTTTTCGCGTACGTCGTCCGGGTTCATATGTGCGTTTTTCTAGGAGGTCAACCTGCACGTGTCGCCTTCACCGACTGTCGTCAGAGTGGGATTGACAGAGATGTTGATGTATGGTGAGACATAAGTATTGTATGCATACATACATACATACATACATACATACATACATACATACATACATACACACACACACACACACACAAACACACACACACACACACACACACACACACACACACACACACACACACACACACACACACACACACACACACACACACACACACACACACACACACACACACACACACACACACACACACATACATACATACATACATACATACATACATACATACATACATACATACATACATACATACATACATACATACATACATACATACATACATACATACATACATACATACATACATACATACATAGAAACACAAACACTATTCACAATAAAACTATTGGATTGCAGTGCCTACACGTCACGGACATTACTCTTGTCCGCACTTCCGATATTATAATATAAATGGTATTAATTTAATGACCTGCCACTCATATTTGTCATGCGCTCTTACACTCCTATGTCAATTTTCGTACATACAAAGTTAACGAAACGACCACTAGAGCGCCATGACGCAGGCTGCTAGGTTAGATAGATAGATAGACGGACGGACGGACGTCCTAATTTTTCATGCTTTCTGGTGATACTAATTTCGGATACTAATATTTTTGGTGATCCCATGAGATTCGTATCACCGAGTTTTCACTGTAGACAGACAGACAGACAGACAGACAGACAGACAGACAGACGGATGGACATTTTATATTTTATTGGAGGATACATAGATAGACAACGTTATTGTGTTAAAACATGACATAATGCCACCAAGAGATGCCCTTGAACCAGGATCTGACTTAATGCGAGCCATCTGGGTCTCATTCACGTGTGTTAAAAGCCCGATAAGCAAGCTGTTTTTCCATTCCGCTATCACCGAAAAGCAGTGGCCTTCCTTTGGCATAGCACTCCCAGGATTCATACTGATGCTCATCAAAACGCCACCGCCAGGCTGATCCAATCACGACAGATCGAGATTGTATTGGACGCTCTGTTTGCGTATACGGGCGGGTTGGAACACTATCTTGAGAGTGCATTCTAAACTTCCGAAGCCCGCATTCAGTTATCTAAAGTTGTAAGGGAACTCGCTGGATGGAGTGGCCGCCGAAGTTTAGAGATCACCAAAGAGTTCAACAAAGTCGGAAGAGGTATCGAGCTAAAGAGGCTGCAGCCCTGCACCCCCCAATTGTCAAACTCGACCATTTAAAAGATAGTTACTTCTTATGCTGGCATCGAAAGACCTCTCGCCCCTCTTCTCCTCTTATGTGGAACCCTGTGCGACCTGTTGATGCGGCACTTAACTTAATTTTAAATTTTGATGGATTGACGATCAGAACATATCAACACTGTTGATAACCATCGAACATTGTTATAAAGCTAGCTAATAACTTAGGCTTTAGAAAAGAAGCGCAATACTCTCAAAGAAGGCACAAGTAGCTACACAGTACGGGCGCACTCCTGTGCGCTTGTGCCATCTTTTTCTCTGTTTCTTGCGCTGTTCTTCAAAAGTGGGAACCAACTGGCGCAAATCAAGGTTTTATTGTAATAAATTACAAAAAAAAAAACTAGCTCATCATACCCACCACTAATCTCCAGGAACAAAAGTTATTATCTGCATATGGATTTCAAATCTAGCTGCCCCAATCAAGTAATATTGGTTGGATAAAGTTTACTCCACCAATAACGAATTCTAATTTTTCTCTTTCTCTGGCGCTTACTCAAGCTAAACACACTCGGGAGCGCAACAATTCATAGCATGGGTTGGTATGGCCGCAGATTCGCTTATACACAGGGCAATCCTGCTTTCGCTCCACATTCTGGGAACTGTTGGTTAGAAAATTTTCAATTTACAAACAAATTCTTATGTTTCGCTTGCTCTTTCTCAGGTGTCTGCAAAGCCAAATACATTCGGGAGTCTGACAATTCCTGACACGTCTTGGTATGGCTATAGAGGCGCTCATCTCCTGGACAATCCTCATCCCTTCGCTCCACGTGCTAGAGAGCACTGTCGCCATTCTTTACGATCTTCATGCAAACTGCGATAGATTAAACTTCGGTAAAGCTCCCTGCTAACACAACAGCAGAGTTAAAGATTTTATAATGTTAACTGCTAACTAAAACAACTGGTTCGCCACCTTTATATATATAATTAATATTCTGCTTAAACACCAGCCCACAATGAACAGAAACCACGCTGTTGGCATAGTGACCGTATCGTTGCGTAATTTCGTTTAGGCTGCGCTTCACATGCAGAGCAACGTAATCGTGCAGCTGCGTTGTCAGTCTCGAGCAGCTGCCACGGCTCCATGGCGCACAGTGTACATGCCTCAAAAGCGTTCGCGTTTTGTAACCCGAGACAGATGCACGACACGCTCTTTTCTGGCGTTCTTTCCTGCCCTCCTTGTTATTTCCCCTTGCGCCGCGTTGTCACCATTTTGCACAGCGCGACATGACGCGATCGTTGCTTTCAAAAAGGAACTTCAAAAACCTGCGATGCCACAGTGCCGCTGTCAATGGGGCACGCGCGTGGGCTTGGCTGCGCATTCTCTTCCAGCCCTGTAGCAGTAAACAACTTAGAAGTCGCTTGAGCTTCACCTTCAAGAGTGGACGCGATAGCCTAATCGGGCCTCGTTCGCATCGCCTTCTCAATCGCTAGCCTGGCTCAGCTTCTCGGAGACAGAGAGAGAGAGCACAACTTTATTTGAGAATGCCTGCAGAATCGATTAGGCACCCCTCCACGCAGGGAGGACGAGCTTTCATCGCGACGCTGCCTTTACGTCAGTCTCGTGCGTTGTGCTCCTCGAGGTCTTGCTCCCTCGCTACTTATAGACACCTAAACTGTGACCACAGGCGCGCGCACGAGGAAGGCAGTGGGGGCGGCCGCACCCCCCCTAGTCACCTAAGAAGGGGGTGGGGGGGGCGCCAAGTCTGCCCCATACATTGACTTAATAGGGAGCGGGGGCGCTGCTATGAGCCTTCGCCCCCCCCCCCCCCCCCCCCTGAAGGGGAACCCTGCGCACGCCTATGACTGTGACGCACGGAAGGGAACGACTGTGCGCCTGTAAAATGGCCCTTTCAAACTATCCTAGACTGGCTTCTGCAAGTGCAGTAGCGAAGCGCGGACAACGCCATAATTTTTCCTCTTGAGAATTGACGAAATACCCGCTAGGCGTCCGTAAGGCCACATGCGAACCTGCGCAGCTGCACACGTTGTTGATGCTGTTGCTGATCATCCATTATACCTGAGAATTTGTAATGGCCCTTAAACCACCCACTCGTTGCGTAATTCAGTTGTTTTGACGCCTGGCGCGATTCGACGGTTCTGACGCACAATATTGCAGGCATTAAGGAGTCTCCTTCCTATAGACTATTTTACGGATGGGTTTGAGCGCCGCCATACTGGGCTGTTAACCTCTCTGTTTTGTATCTTTAACAACTAAACGAACAGTGGTCCGGTATACGCATACGCATGAAAACGGTTGGGTTGTTGCATATGATGTTTCATGCTTTATTAATTCACGTCGCGATATACAAAAACAAGAAAATATCGGTTTAACAGCCCAAGATGGCGGCGCCCAGTTGTCTTACGGAAATTAGTCTATACATGACATTCGTGCATGTTTCTTTATTTACTTTTTTTTTTTTAGACAATTTCAAGCACTGGCGGGGCTATGGGGTGGAACCCTGCTTCCCACGCAAAAGACCTGGTTTCGATATCCACTCAAACCGATGAGCTTTATTATTTATTTATTTCCATCTATCTCGATTTTTCGCTTGCTGACAACGCCGATTTATCGCTCGCACCCAATGAAGCCGACACCGCGATCTCTGCGAAACGAGTTCTTTCACGCTATCGCGTTAATACGAACGCTGTAGAGTACTTGACGGAAAAAAGAATTCCGGCAGATCCCACAGATTGTAGAAGTGGTTTGCATGCGAAGCATTCGGCGAAGAAAGATGCCTATGCGGCATCTTTCTTTGCGTGTGCGTGTGTTGAACCAAGCGTTACGAGATGGATCGTCGTCACAGCCTACTTTGTGTAGTCGTGCGCATACCGTGAGCTTACCAGGCATGTCAACTGCACTGGCGACTAAAGGGTGGCTTATAATCTTGCGCAACGTCGGAACTCACGTTAGAGCACGGATGTCAGTTTCGAAACGAAGTGCACGCTACGGTGCGACGATGTGCATATCATAAATAGCAGTCGTCAGCGTAGTCCTCCTTGAGGCAGCAACTTTTGAACGTAGCTTGTTTCGTCATAGGAGTGCGTATGTAAAGTTTATTCTCGCCGTTCTTGGGTTGATATAGACTGGTAATCACTTATGGCGCATATCCGCATTCCATAGGCCGTAGCCACGGTGATGCTCGACTTCTGACTCGAAGGTCGCGGGATCGAATTCCGGTAGCGGTGGCCGCATTTCGATGGAGGCGAAATGCTGGAGGCTCGTGTGCTTAGATTTAGGTGCACTCTTAAAGAACCCTAGGTGGACGACATTGCCGGAGCCTTCCAGTATACGGCGCCCCTCATAATCATATTGTGGTTTATGGACGTAAAACCTCAAGAATTTATTATTGTTAAAAGTCCTTGCCCTTGGTGATCAAAATTGATCCGTAGTACCTCACTGCGGTCTGCCTCATATTCAAATTGTGGTTTCGCCACCTAGAACTTCAGTGTTTAACGTTCTTTTTTTTATTTGGGAGGAGAATAGCGAAACCTTTGCAGCGTCCGAGAAGGCAAGGCCAGTTGATATTCCGTTGCCAAACTTCGGAGCGCAGTAACAATAGCAGAGAGTGTATACAGTACTCAAGGATTGAAATAGGACAATTTAGCCAGGGCTAAGTAACGTACGTGCTTTTGTTTCCACCGTCTTCAGTTCGGGTCACATCAGCGTGATTTCGACTCGAACACGCAGATCAGAGCCAACGATATCTTCGGAAACCAGATTCGTCGCGATATGACGTGGTTATCTTGAGCTATTGCGCATTCCAGTAGTTATATTTAAAAAAAAACTGATGTTACATTTGAATCCGTGAATACTGTACGTGACATCTCCTCTGTGCTGAAGAATACAAATGCACACCTATCCCCATTTGGAAAGGGCCCACCACATAAATCCCACATTACATGGCAGCGCTTGTCCATGGTGTGGTGCACGGCCGTCACTGCCACATGTGACGTGGGAATGCGCAGCAAGGCCACACGAGGCAAACTCGCCTGCGTTACACAGTTACTCTAGGGAGCCGTGGGAGATCCTCCTCACTCGGGCAGGGCTGGAGGTCCAAAGAGGCCTCTTGGACCAGGCGGAGCGTGTAGCCAGGATCACTGGAGTCCTGGAATAGGGACCCACCTACTCGCTCTTTCCAATCTACCCCTTCCCCTGAATAATCAATAAAGTTTTTCCACCACCACCACCACATTGCTTTCGCACTAATCAGTTTGATAACAGGGAAGAGCTGCGCATGCAGCTTTTGGTATTTATGAATATTCTTGGTCAGTCAACAGAAATGATGTGTTCCATAGCGTAGTCAGCGCAGAGGGGGGCCGGCCGCCCTCCCCCTAATCAAATAAATGAGGGCGCCAATTCAGCCTCGCAGCTTTACTAAGTCTGACCTATCACGTCGCTTTTCAATGTGCAGGGCTGCGGCAGCGCGCCACCCATGTTGTTTTTTTTTTCTTTTTTTTACAATTATGGTGGCCAAGGACCCCTGATGCTGAATTCAAAGAACAGTTTACACCCCACCTTTTCACCCCGGAAATCGGGGAAACAATGGAAGGCCGTTGTGGAAAGCATGTCATCGATTCATTAGCAATTTATACCAGGGTTCGGCAACGTTTTCAGTTGGAGGGCCAAGCTGAATGAAGCCGACAAAGCGGGGGGGCTGGACGGCATGCCATAGAGGGGGGGGGGGGGGTAGAGTTGCAGCCCCCCCCCCCCCCCCCAATTATACAATAATTTTCAAAACTGGACTAGAAATCATGCTTACTTTCAGCCCGTATGTCACAACGTTGCAATCAAGGATTCGTTACAAGAGAAAAGACCATTTGAGGTCAAAACTGCCATGTCACCCTTCAGGTAGAAAGTGACAAGAGAGAGCGGAGGGGGGAGGGGAGGGTGACGTCGTGCCGGGTGCCGCATAATACTGCCCCCCCCCCCCCCCTCCCGGGCCACAGGTTGCCGACCCCTGATTTTATAGCATACATTGCGGAGCTTGTTTTCTCTCGGACTCGACCACTAAAAAGAGGGTGGGGGAGGGCGGTGGTGACACTTGGCCCTTACTAGTGGTGAACCCTGCGCACGCCAATGTGACATAGGGTATCTGGGCATTAATAGGCAAGTTAAAGCAACCAGACGCAAGACAAATGAAAGAGCTTCCTCCACGGTGGCCTATTGTCGTTGTGATGCTCGTGCGCTGAAAAGGTCGTGGTATTCAATGCCGGCCAATGTGGCCGCATTGCGATGGCGGCAAAATGCTGGACGACCGTGTGCTTTGATTTAGGTGCACGTTCAAGAACCTGAAGTTGTCGAACTTTCCGGAACCCTCCTCTACGGCGTCCCTCACAATCATATCGTGGTTTCGGCAAGTGAAACCCCAATAATTATTATTAGTGCAAATTGAAAGACCGGTGGCTACAACGGTTGCGTAACGTAGATTGGTGATGCATGCCTGCGCATGTCAAGACACTCACCATGCGACTGCCAGCATGCACAAAGCAAATGTATACATATACATATACACGTGAGATCTTTCCACTGAAGCCAGGCACGGATGTCCTGTTCTTATTATCTTTAGAAATGACCCTCGGTACAGAAGGTTTGCGTCGTGGCCACCACAGTATGAAATATCACAGCCCAAGCACTATACAGATGGTAACAGGTATACAGATGGTTAACCAGCGAACTTGAAACGTAAGGGCTCCGGTGTTCATCTGAGGGTTAATGCCGACGGCTCATGAAAGTCCTCGTGTTTCTTAATGAGCTTATACAGACGTTTGGCTTGGGATTATCACAGTGTTTATTTCACATGCAGCCCACAGTGCTTAACGTCATCGCCATAATGGAGGAGACTGAGTTCGTTGAGGCGCAATGAGTTCATTTTGTTTAGTTATGCGTAAATCGGAAAGGTTAGTGCTCTTATTATCTCCGCACCTGTTTTGCATTCGCACCTGCTATTCTTCGCAGTTAATGCACCAGTAGTGAGTAGTGGGACGCTTGCCCAATTTCTGTGAGTATTTGCGTACGTGGGACTGACGAACTTCGGTTTCCCATAACCATATACAGCTTAGCTGCAATACACTTCTTCGATTTGTTTAATACTGCCAAATAGCCCATGCCACGTGCCAAAACTGCAATAATAGCTGAAGCCAAATACATATCTATGCGAAACAGATATGCTCATCCGCCCGTCCTCCGCCCCCCCTTTCACCCGCACGAGTCGATCGCAGCATCCTGCGAAAGCTATAAAAAACATCCCGTCGAGCCCTTTTATTCTCAAATTTCCGCTATCGCTCAAAACACTAAAATAGATGTTCGGTGTGGTATTGACGCAAGTTGTTCAGTAGATGTATCTTAAAAACGAAAAAGAAGGGAGAATCATAAATTGACCCGAACGAACACGTGGTTCACCTTTTAATGGGGCGCAGTTTTCCCAGTAAAAAAGAAAAGAAAAAGAAAAAAGGTGCCGCTTAGAAGAGTTCGCAAACATCCGGCGCAGGCGCAGCTGGTGTTGATGTACGTACTACTTCCGATATCATTCACAGTTAGCTCTCAGTCGATAACGTTCTACGCGATTCTCACAGCGGGAAAAAAAAACATAACAAATGGCGCACGCGTTCAACCGCCGCGCGCTGGCTCGCAAAACACAGAGCGACACGACACAAAACAACCTTCCCCCGATTCGTGTCGCCACCTGGCGGCTAGCCAATCCGATCCGGAGGAGGCGCGCGGTACAAAACGGCACGCGGCCGCTCCGAAACCTCAAACAAGCTTTCAAAAGGGACGCGCGCGCGACACTAGGCAGCGTACAGCTGACACTAGGCCTAGCGGTCGTAAACAGACGGACGCGCGCGCTTCTCTCGAAGCAGACGACGCTTGGTCACGCAGAGATCCTTACCTGCGCTGCCCTGTATCGCTTTCCATCGTTCCGCTCCTCTAGCCTGTCATAATAATCTAGAGGTGCCGTAACCGTAATCACGCCTCTTATCTTCCCCCGGGGGGCCGAGATCATGAACCGAGGTCTTATCATCGCGCCCAAGGCGAGGTCGCTGTCGGCGTCCCCGCGGCAATTGACACGACCGGTAGTACGCGACGAGAAGAGACCGCCTCCCGACAGTGAGGACGCCATGCAGGTTCGACAGCGGATCATGAAGGTGGCACGCCGGCTTGGGACTGGTGTTCGGTGTGCGTTCGCGGTCGACGGCCGAGGAGTCGCTGGTGATGAGGTCGTCGCTGAGGAAATCGCCGTCCGCGATGGCCGGGACCCGGTCGTCAAACAAGACCAAGAAGACCGTGCGCTTCGAAGACACGGCAACGGTGAGTGTAGCTCGCAGATGCGTATCAAAGTTGACCATCGGTGTGGGCAGTGCTGGCAGACCTCATACCGAGATTCGTAGTGGCCTTCAACTAACTCATCATCGTCAGCCTGTCAGGTCCACTGCAGGACGAAAGCCTATCCCAATGATCTATTTGCCCCTGTCCTTTGTCAGCTGATTGCGTTTAATGTCTGACTTTTTTTTTTTAATTCCATCACCACACCTTGCACTCCCTGCATTTGGCATCCCTTGGTGTCCCTTCCGTCACACTCACTGACCAACGCTTTTTTTTTTTTTTTTGTCCTGTCAAATACGGGACCTGGAAAGGCACATTTTATATATCTAACTGTCAGCTAGGACATACACTGCATCTGTGTGTCCTCTGATACAGATTGATTTGTTTCACTAACGGGATTTAACTGTGAACACCTATCAGTTTCGTATTTTCACTTTCTGACGCGGTCCAGGAACATCCCTCCTAAACTTGGTGATGTCCCTGAGATAGCTGGGATTGACGAAACGGATCGTTAGACTGCAATTTTTATTGCTTGAGTTGTGTGAACAACGCAACTATGGACACTTACGAATGTTGCATTTACTTTTTGACCAGGTCGGGAAACATCTCCGATAAAGTTCGCAATGTTCCGGTAGCAGATTCACCTACAAACTATTTCGGAATATTTTATGACTGTAGCTGTTTCTCTGACAACATCGAACTATCTTGCGCGTCAAGAGATAACAGTTGCCAACGAGCCCCAAGTCGAGTTGTTTAGCACTTGACCTTCGACAAATCGTTTGGTTGAGAAGATTCGGTCCACGGATCGAAACCGAACTTCATTTCCTGCCTCGTCATTCGCCAAGGACACCTGACACGTGGAGTCATCGTGCAGTAATTGTTCAGTTAGGTAGTCGATTCGACTCTTCGAAGTTTTGAAAACCCTTCTTTATATCAGTTGCCTGTAATCCCTATCGGAATGGTACTTACGTAGGCAGTCGAAAACAAAACTCTCCTACCTACGTTTACTACGCGAGTGTGTCTCTGTGTGTTTTCATGCCGGGCGTGCAGCGCACATGTGTTTACGAGTATGCGATCGTGCGTGCGTTTATGCGCGTATGTTTCAAACTGCGCACGTGCATGTGTGCGTGTTCTTTTTCCTTTTATTCGATTCTGTGTTGATGGTGTTTCCGGGAATACCTTGTTCCAATTCTTGCTATCCCAGTTTAGCCGCCATGGTAGCTTAGCACGTAGGGTGTGGCGCTGCTGAGATCGAGGGCGTGGGTTCGACTCCCGGCCATGGCGGCCGCATTTCGATTGAGGCGAAATGCAATAAAGCCGTGTGCTTAGGTTCAAGTACACGTTAAAGAACCCCAGGGGGTCAAAACATCCGCAGCCCCCCCCCCCCCCCCCGCCCACTAGAGTATCTCTCATATAATCATATCATGTTTTTGGGATGTAAAACCGAACAATTAATATATGTTATAGCTATCCCACTTTGGACGATTACTGTGTGGTTGATGGTCTTAGGA
>JALIZH010029217.1:0-19927 GCA_030522465.1 Rhipicephalus appendiculatus | reverse complement strand
GCAGGCACGTAGATAGCACGCAGATACGTAGATAGAAAAGTTCAAAAGCGTTTCTATCTATCTATCTATCTATCTATCTATCTATCTATCTATCTATCTATCTATCTATCTATCTATCTATCTATCTATCTATCTATCTATCTATCTATCTATCTATCTATCTATCTATCTATCTATCTATATACGTGTGGCACATACCTGTATACCACGGGCCAGAGTATGCGGGTATGCGCCACCAGTGATTGACAGTTTGTCTACCCAGGAATGGCGAGGACAGACATTGGTAGTTTTAACTCATTAGGGCCCACTGCACTTTACAAAGTACACTTCCTTTTTCGGGAATAGAAAATATAAAACAATATTCTGACCGTGCTCATTAGAACTTCTGATTCCAGAGGTTGCAGCAAGATAATCCTAATTTAGAATATTGACTCGGTTATATTTTTTTTGTTTTATGAGTCGTCGAACTATAGGAAAATGAGAGCCTGTTAAACACATGCGGCCAGTACTACTTTTTTCTAAATTAATTTGAAGTTTTACATTTTATACGTTGAAAAAACGGACTGTTTCTGCTTCAGCAAGAGCAATTCAATGCCTGCAAAGCGCGAGAAGCCTATACACTGCAAAGTTTTGCTGTGAAAAGTAATCAAATGTTGCTGTACTTTATTTAGTACACTGGAACTTCGTGGGAGCATACATGTAACTCTGGTTGTGCCTTGCATGATAGATTGAACAGGCTTTTTTTTGTTGTTGTTATGAATGCCATTTTTTTCGGTTTTCTCCGACTCATGAGGCTGCGAAAGATGTCGCTGTGAATATGCGAGAGGCTCTTGATGTTTTAATTGTCGATTCTGACCCTACCATGGGAACTTAGGAGGAGGAGAGGAATGACGACAGTACGAATGGATGCTCTCTGCTAACGATAAAAAAAACATGGAACGAAAGGAACCTGGACAAGATAACTTCTGTTTTGACTCAGGAAAGCACCTTTGTTTCGAAAATGGCAAAGACAACAGCATAGTTGGCTATGCTGACTAAATACTACACAGTTGAGTCACTATGCTCTCTATCGTGGTGGCCATTCACTGAAAACAACAACAACAAAAAAACGTAATGCCGCTGTTCTCCTTCTTCATCCGCAGCAACAATGCCATGAGGCAATTTGAGCTCTACGATCAAGCTGCGAATGACTACAGATTTTTCATCCCTGAGAAAAAGTGGTACCAGCCGCTATTTACCCAGATGATCGAAATAGCCGCAGACAACACATAAAGGGTCTGCTACCACACTGGAGGTTTCAGCAGACCCTCTACGGGTGGACTATTGTCCTTTAGTCGCATAATAGGAAAACACTGACTGCGATTTGTTGTACCCAAGAGAAGTGTCAAAGCTCTCCAGCTTCCACTGTGCTTGATATTACCATCTATCCATACGAACATCTTTACAAGAAGCTGGCGAAACAGTTGAATTCTGACAAAATACATCGAAATGGTGTTGCGAAAAGCGTGACGTTACGCTTTCCCTAAAGCACTGGTCCTTGATTAAGTTGCGTGGGCCAAGGTAACTTTGTTATTCGTTTGGCAAGGGCCCAGCGTACTCGCCATTCTTCCGTCAAGTCACCTTGCCCGTTGCTATCTCGAAGGCCCAGCGTACCGCCGTCGCCGTCGCCGTTGAAGCTGCCTGGCACGGTTCCAGCTGTGGCGTCTCCCCCCTCACGCGGGAGGATAAACGAGCTTTATGAGCGCTGGACGATGCGCAAAACGCGAGAATGCGAACGCATGCGAAACAGAGGCAGACTAGTCTCCCTCTCCCTCTTTCTTCGTCTCTGCCGGCGCCGGCTCAAAAGAGAATTAAACGCTGATCGGCGCGCGCGGTGCAAAAAAGAAAAAAGGTGTGTGGTACAATCTGCCCCCCGTTCGGCGCGCGTAGCGCAAAAAAACAAGGCGCGCGGCGCAAGGACAGTTCGCGTTCATGAACGCCAGTAAAATGAATCGAAAACCATGTTTGTACATAAATAAAAATAGGGACCCACTTGAGATTAATTAGGGCTGCTAACAGAACATGGATAGTCGTCCTCAGAGACCTAAACGTAGAGATGATGAAGCCGATCACCAGCTTGGCAAGGATGCGGAATGCAAAGCCAAAGCAGCGGCGCAAGACGAGCCCGGCAACAGGATCCTGCGGTTAAAACGCGACGAGCGGAGCTACAACGGCTACGCCGACAGGATCCTGCGGTACGAGCCGAATCTAAGCGCCGACGCCGCCAACAGTTTCAAAATGTACATAGTCGTTTGCGTCCCATTTCTAAGGAGCTTCGCTAATAAGTTGTATTCGTACACGGAATAACTGCTAGTTTTTAAAGTACAGTATCATAACTCCTGAAGAAATACACGTAACCCTATGAAAAGTTTGCAAGTGTGGTTGTCTATTGTAGTTAATCAAAGGTGTGAAATTTTAATAAACTCGGACTAGTAGTTCTTCCGTGGGCCTTAATGGGTTAACGCGAGAACGTTAAGAAAAAAACTGGCATCGGCAGCGTTGATTCGACGAATGCAAAGAATAAATAACAGGGTCGCCGCAGGAATCGAACCCAAGCATTTTGCGTGGCAATCAAGTACTCTAGCAGAGAGCCACGCCAGTTCTCGGAACTGCTTTGGAAAAACACCCTATGTTCGTGAAAAGTCAATTGTGGTTGCAGTGCTGGCTATCTAATTTTATAAACATTACATATGTACTCCTGTGATAAAGCCGTCACGTCGGGTTAATGTCAATTGTAGTTCAGCGCCATCCATTGAAGCTGATTTATGCAACACTGTCAAGGGCTCCCATCCTCGCGAGCACAAGAGCTACATATCAGCTTGTTGCTTCTGGTGTTGCTCACCCATGTTGCTGTTGGCATCGTTACGCAACTGTAAACCACTGGTTATATAAAACCTATGCGACTATTGAACATATATCTGTGCGTACAACATTTGTACATATCTTTAGCGTCATTTTGTAACATTTCGCTGAATAAAAAATTACAGAACACTCACCTTTTCTCTGCATGCTTCGCATAACATCGATTCCCAAGGTACGTGGGTCTGCCGAATTTTTAGGATTGAAGCTCCTTAGGCTCGCAACACATACGTTGTCGCCGTACGTTGTCGCCGTACGTTGTCGCCGACGAAAACAGAGGTGGTACATATACCATAATAGAGCGTTCATAGCGCGATATAGGTTTAAAATAGACCGTACGGACCATCTGTGCGTGCATCTGTCTGTCCGTCGGTCCGTCCGTGCGTCCGTCCGTGCATCCGTACGTCCGTCCACCCGTCCTTCTGTGCATCTGTCCGTCCGTCCTTCTGTACATCTGTCCGTCCATCCGTCCGTGCATGCGTGCGTGCGTGCGTGCGTCCGTCCGTCCATCCATCCATCCGTCCATCTGTGCGTCCGACAGTCCGTCCGTGCATCCGTCCGTCCACCCGCCCGTGCATCCGTTCGTGCATACGTCCGTCCGTCCGTCCATCCGTGCATCTGTCCGTCCGCCCGTACGTGCGTCCTGTCCGTCCATGGACGGACGGACGCACGGACAGATGGAGTTAATAAACATTCTTTATATCGTTTTTCATTTCGTCAATGCAGCTTCTCTCTATCATCAGCATTCGCTCCCTGGATCGGCCGACCGGCTGCCAACTTTTTTAGTATTGAAGAACTGTAAATGAGTGCGTCAGTGTTTTACTATATGCCTTTGTATAGTTTTAAGTTTGTTCCCTACTTTTCTATTATACAAGAGATTATAAGTAGCCGGCGCCAAGCGTTGACTTTAACCTCTCCTTATATACCTTCAATAAAAGAACTGTGAAGATTGATCGGCCGAGCATGGTGGCGCGCATCCCATCTTGACATAAATAAGCAGACAACTCATATCTTTGTACGTACTGCGTTCTGAATGCTAAATTTGAGGTGAAGCGATAGCCAGCACGAATATCATTAATACCGTATGTTGAAGTAGCGCACTTTTGACGTGGACAAAGGGGACACGAAAGGCACGACACTCCCGAGTGTCGTGTCTTTCTTGTCCCCTTTGTCCTCGTCAAGAGCGCGTTACTTCACCACATGGTATAATGATCATTCAGCAACTAGCCCAGTTTTCAACATTATTGAACAGCACGAACACCGCTTCTTGGCCATAAAGGCAGCATTCCGTTACGTCTGCGTTTTGTTGAGCTACGCAACGTCGAATGCCAAAGATGTCATCTGCTAGCCTTATATCGCAGTCCGCCACGACGGATCAGTGGTTACGGAGCTCGGCTGCTCATCCAACGGTCGCGGGTTCGATCCCGGCCGCAGAGGTCGCATTTCGACGAAGGCGAAATAGTATAGGCCCCTGGACTGTGCGATGTCAATGCACGTTAAAAAACACTATATAGGATTAAAGTCTGTCATAATTATATCGTGGCTTTGGGACGTAAAACCCTCCATAATATTATTAGCCTTACTTCGCAATAACATTTCAATTTTGTTGCTATTCGCATTCATTCCTTCACTCATGACTACGAATTTTATTTGAAAAAGCTTAATACCTTCGTGCTTTTGGAAGCGCGTGTAACTGTTCCTTCTTTTTTTAAACAGGCGACGCTGATTTAAGTTTTCTGACAGCAGCTCATACGTGAACTGAGTGACCCCAATTGTCTACGCCAACATACACATAAATTGCATGCGTGCTACGCATGTGCCTACAAATTAACGAGGTGTTGCTTTGCATTCACTATGTCAGAGTTTTTCGGCATGTACGAGTTTGACACTGTTCTAGTAACCTCTAACGCTGTGTCACTGCGTGCCATGTACACCGCCTTACCTGCAATTTCGTGCTTCGGCAATGCGGCACAAATCACAATATGAATCAGTGGCTGAATTTTTTCCGGCTTAAACCGGCATACACTCTTCTTTTTTCGTGGTAGCTCTGGCTTTGAAGCTAATTCAGACATTCAGCGGTGTTCAAAAAACATCAGCGATTGAAAAGTTTAACGTTAAAGTAGTGAACGGCGCAGCAGGGAAAAAATTGATGACCACAAACATAATATTAATATACGGGCTTTACGTGCCGATACCCCGATTTCACTATGAGGCACGCTGCAGTGGAGGGCTCCGGAAATTTTGACCATCTGGCATTCTTTAAAGTGCACTGACATCGCACAGTACACGGGCCTCTAGCATTTTGCTCCCATTGAAACGCGACCGTCACGGCCGGGATCGAACGCCCTTCGGGTTAGCAGCCGAGCACCCTAACCGGAACACACCAGAGGTTCTTATTGCACACGAAGTAGTCCGGAATGTTATACGAAGACAAAAATCTATGAATGAAGTGCTCAGTAAGTCGCAATAGGAAAAAAGCCGGCAGACCCCATGCACCGTGGGAATCGATGTAACGCGAAACAGCCAGGAAGGAGCAAATCATCCTTTAAATAATTTGCATGTCATGTTTTGCATGTTAGGACCTGTAATTTGTGTTTGTCATACAGTCACGTCGCGCAATACCAATTTTGGTGCATATCAAGATAGCGAACTGGGTGCAAGCGCACCATGAGCGTGGCATGTAAATGGCGTTGTAGATGACATGCATTCCAAGATTTTCATGTTACCACCTGCCACTTATGTTCGTCATACAGTCACGTCACTCAATACCAGTTTGGTGTATATCAAGCTAACGAAACGGCCGCGAGCGCGCCATGAGCGTGGCATGCAAGTCATGTCGCACATGACAAGTCATGATTTCCATAATACCACTGGTCATTTATGTTCGTCATACAGTCACGTCACTCAACCCCAAATTTGGTGTATATCAAGCCGACGAAACAGCCGCGAGCGCGCCATGAGCGTGGCATGCAAATCATACTTTTCATGACAAGTTATTCATGATTTTCATGATATGACCAGCCATTTATGTTCGTCATGCAGTCATGTTTTGCCATACCAAATTTGGATATAAATCCCACTAACGGTACGGCCAGGAGAGCACAAAGTCGTAGGCGGCTAGATAGATAGATAGATAGATAGATAGATAGATAGATAGATAGATAGATAGATAGATAGATAGATAGATAGATAGATAGATAGATAGATAGATAGATAGATAGATAGATAGATAGATAGATAGATAGATAGATAGATAGATACGCTCAAAGTCGCCGAAGTTCGCTAAGAAATGCTTCGCATTTAAAATAAATATGTTCTGTGGCGGAAGAAGCGCTATTGAGTGCCGTCATAAGTAGCTGGGCAAATGCTCGACAAAGTAGCAAAACACTCCGAGAGAGTGACCCTTTCTGCTCTGCGTCTCAGCTGTAGCTATTGAGACCAATGGAACGCTGATTCCCATTCACATACGCAAGATCGCATCCAAGGCTTCCCTCTATCCTTCTCAAAACACAACGCTCCACGAAAACCATTGACCTCGGTTATACCAATAGAACAGAGAAACACTACATTTGGAGTTACGGTTTCACCTTTCAAAGCCTTCGTGAACATCACATTACTACAGTGGCATTTGTTGACAACAGTTTCATGAATACGTTCTTGAAAAACCCTTCATAAACGGTAGAAAAATGAGGGGAACCTCGTTTTGTAGGATCAATACCTCCCGCAATGAGCCATTACCTAAAGAACAAAATATACCCGAAAACACCCTGGCGGGCAGACACGGCCCCAGGAAAAAAGCCGTGGTACTTAGTTGAAGCGAAAGGCACAAGCAAGACCAAGGCGCGGTCTTCGTCGATGCCGCCAGCGAGGGACACAACACACACACCCTGAGTGACGTGCACAAAGAATTTAGAATCTTAAATGTGGCTTCAACTAAAACCGCACCAATCAAGGCAGCTGAAGAAATGGCCATAGCGCTAGCCATCATGAATCCTAGTACCCACACTGTCCTTAGCGTCTCAACTATAAGAGCGCTGTTTTGAGCTTTATGAGGCGAAGTGTGGGACTAAATACAGCCAAGGTCCTGAACAATTTCTATCAGAACGACAGAACCAAAATCATTGATTTGGGTCCCCGCTCACTCGGGAAACCCCGGTGACTAGGAAGCACATAAAGTTTCCAGGTTAGAAAACCAGGTCGCGCTTTCATTTGCACTACGCCCACAGTTTGAATGAAAGGGAAAGTTTCTGCGTTGCATTGCGGAAATATCGTGATTTTTGCAGTGTCAGTGATTGAGTAACCTGCGAAGGACAGCAAGTTAAGCTAGTTAGTAAGGGTTCATGATGAAAGAACGTTGGCGTGGAAACAGGGCTGTGTTGTCTTGATCTTTTCTCCTACTTCCACACCTTCTTCCTACACGAAGTTTAGATGAATCCGTGTACTACCCATAATTCCTATGCTGGCTGAAGCGCCATGCGTTGCAGCTCCCATACACAGTTTCCCACAGTTTTCTCTAGTGTACTTATGAAATCTCTATGCGCTAAACGAACCGTTGCGTTTACCGTAGGCACGGTATCTTTGAGATTTCGCGTCTGTGTGGTTGCGTGGTTTACTTAGTGTACGTAAAAAATGGCGGCTGTTTCGGACGCCCCCGCTTCGAACTAAAACCGGCGTTGCTGTTGAAGGATTCACTTCGTTCGCAGCAAATGTTTGTGTTAATCGGCTTCACTTTCCTCCAAGCAGCTTCGACGACCGGGTATTACGGATAACTTAGAGATGTTGTTCGAGATCGCTTTCCACTTCGGACGTTCCTAGGCGTCGCAAGAAGATCGGTATAAAAACATCTGCAACGTTTAATCTTTCACTTTGGCGTGTGATTCATATTTATTTTCCCTTATTGTTACAAAAAAGTAGTCATATTGTAGCGTGGGAGGATACAGGCGACCACTCTAAGTTTTTTTTTTAACTTTTTAAACGCATTTACCCTCGGCTGGGTGACGCCCCTTTCAGAGCCTGGACACCTAACGTTATCTCGCAATACTAAAACGCGCTGTCCACAACGAACAGTAACGCTGGTCCTTTAACTCCCGCTATCACGCTAACGCTAAAGCGGGATAGCGGGCTTAGCGGAATAGCGGGATCGAAGTGCGCATGCGCTGTGCGCTAAAAGACCCGTAGCGTGTACCGCACGCACGCTATTTTTCAGATTTAGCGTTACCGTGTTTTCGTGGTCTACGTAGTGTACGTAAAACATGGCGCATCGCTGAAGAATTGCACCGTGTCAGATGCCGAGGAGGCCGCCGTCGCTCTAGCGGTCGCCGAAGGCAACAGATCAGGGCAGTCGCTAGTAATAATCACGGACTCTCAGGACGCCTGCCGGGGATACACCAATGGTAGGGTAGGCCGGAAAGCCGCCGGAATCTTAAACACCGGCGGTGTGAGCAACGAAAAACACCAAATAATTTGGGCCCCAGCGCATGACGGTATTGCCGGGAATGTTCAGGCCGATCTCGTATCTCGAGGATACACTAGCCGAGAGAGATCAGTGGCCGGGAGCGTCGAGGCGGTAGCCTGCACTTACAGGGACATTCTGCAGCATTTCAAAGTAACAAGAAGGCGATATCCCCCCGCCCCACAAGAAACTGGACAGGGGAGCAGTCGGTATCCTGGCGGCAGCTACAAACAAATTCATACCCATGCTTACACATTTACAATAAAATACACCCAACACAATACAGAGACACGTGTCCCTGGTGTGGCGAGAAACCCACAGTATACCACACAACATGGGGATGCCAGAGTATAACGGCAGTACCCGTCATACACAACACCATGCCGGAGCAGTGGGAGGCTGCGCTGTCCAGCCGGGAAGCGGACGACCAGATCTGGCTGGTTGAACGCGCCAGACGGGCAGCAGAGGCCGCGGGAGTCCTGGACTGAGGACCCATCCACAAGCGTTCTGCAGAACAGCGCTCGGCAGAACAGCTCCAGAGCCAAATAAAGTTTATTCTCTCTCTCTCTCTCGAACTGAATTTAGCCTTGGTGGGGACGGATCCACTTCTTTAGTAGCTAACGACTGTGCAAAATGGCTTCGCTTGCCTTCAGGTAGCTTCGACGACCGAGTATTACGGATAACTTAGCCTAGTTTTTGTGATCGCTTCCCATTTCGAACGTCCCTAGGCCTAACTAGAAGATCGGTGTAAACAAACCGCAACATAAAAATTCGCGCTTTTGGGGCGTGGTTCATACTTATTTATTTTATTATTACTAAATAAAATTACTAATTTTGCTGCGCGCGGGGATACAGGCGAGAATTCTCAGTTTTTTTCTTTTCACTCTGTTTAATGCATTCACCCTCCGCTAGATGACGCCACCGTGCCAGCTTGGGTACGCAAACGCTATCCCGCTAAACTATAACGCGCTGTCCGGAACGAACGTGTGCGGCACGGTAACTCTATTCCCTTAACTCCCGCTATCACGCTAACGCTATACTATAACTGTATATTGTCTAGTTATGTCATACGTGACGTTTCTGTTCAGGCCGTGTGACTCTGCCCCATGTGACCGCAACCGGAATTTCTGATAATGTGCTATGTGGGATTCGCAAATGCGCTAGCTTGACTGCCCCCCTTTTTCAGATGGTCGCCTTTACCCCTTGCCCTAATAACGTTCTAGCTTGTCGTTTAGAATAAGACTGTTGCAGAACTATCTTTTCACGTTCAGAAGCCATGTTGTCTTTTTCAATATTGTGGACTGTCTGCTTTTTCGTTATAGGTGCCCTGACTGGCGCCTTGAACTACTACCGCGCCTTCAACCACGATAAGGAACAGCTGGACAAGCTCAACTATAGGCGACTCAGCGTACCAGCACTGATTCTCTGGGGACAGAAGGATGAATTTCTTACAACACGCGTCGCGAGGTTCAACACAGATTGGCTGACGGCACCGACAGTCTTGTTCTACAGGAACGCGGGGCACTGGTTGTTGCGGGAGTGCTCTGGAAGCGTCAATCGATATATCGTCGCCTTTGCGAAATCTGGACAAATCACTGTAAACGCTCAACACACGAACACCTCGAACAACAGACCGAACGAAAACGCCTGTAGACACTCCACGACGGCGCACGCAACGCAGACCCACAGTACTTTTGCGTTGGTTCCACCGGAAACGGGCATTCCCGGATTCGCAGAAGAATAAAATTTTAGCGTTTTTCGCTAGTACATTGTCTCTTTACTTCGTCAAGGATGTACGATAAACCGCAGATAAAACATCGAGCCCTTAAATTCTGCCAGTGCACCCTTCATGTAATTCAGCTACAAAGTACCGGAGTGTTGTCATACTTTAGGAAGTCATTTACGTGCATGTTATTTTATTGTCGCGAGTTCAACAGACATCGCAAACCATTTGCATCATTTTTTTTCATTTATTTTCGTTTACCCACTTGTACTCCAGTTTACATACACGTTTCGTCAAAAGCCTACACTTCAGCGCATTGCTACTTATATTGGGTAAGCTTCTAGCGCGCTACAGGGAAGCGAAAGGGACGCAGAGAGAACAAAATGGGACAACACAAGCGCTTGCGCTGTGTTGTCCCGTTTATAATGTAAATTGAGTGACATAAAATGTATATAGAAATGTAAGTTTATTTCGCCTTCCAGTCGTCTTAGGCAACTCAAGAGGATTTAGAAAATAGCTGGAATGGAGGATATGCCTCGAAAGTGAATACAAGAACCCGCCATCTTTCCGGTGGCAAGATACCATTTTAATATAGGTAATTTTTTGGGGACCTATGATGCTCGACGTGTGCCTTTGTGTTACAGATTTCCTTGAGAAGCCTCATCATTTAGGCACATTTTAGCAGAGATCAACTCATGAATAATCTTCTAAAGAGGTTCTTTTCGCCGGGAACAGCTATTTCTTACCTTATAATTAGCCTGTGTGTACGTTGAAGTCTGTTGTAAAACCTGTTTTAGATGCGAAGCATCTTATGCTCGGGGAGCTCTGTCCGTCCCTCCCCGCGTCCCGCGTCACGCGTCCCGTGTCCCGCGTCCCGCGTCCGGCCACTTTCATGAAGTAGGGAAGCACCCATTATGCGAACCAGAACACTGTAGTAATATGAAGGCCGTCAACCCTACTACAATCATCAGAGTCATGGCCGAGAGCACAGAGAGGCTGCTTAGTAATGGCTAGGCAGGTGGTGTCTGTCGCCCAGGTTGACCCCATTCCTTGAGTCATGGCCGAGAGCAGAGAGAGGCTGCTTAGCAATGGCTAGGCAGGTGGTGTCTGTCGCCCAGGTTGACCCCATTCCTTGATCTTGCTTGCATGTGTTTGGAGGGGGGCTTAGTCCGTCCCTCCTTCCCGCGTCCCACAGCGCATGCGCGTCCCCTCCCCCTCTCTAGTCTACGCTCACCCTCTTTCTCTCCTCTAGGAATCCTCTACTCTACGGAGCGGCGCCCGCGTCCCACAGCGCATGCGCGTCCTTTCCCCCTATCTCCTCTAGGAATCTTCTACTCTACGGAGCGGCTCCGGCGTCCCACATCCCCCCCAGCGCATGCGCGTCCTTTCCCCCCCCTCTCTCCTCTAGGAATCCTCTACTCTACGGAACGGATCCCGCGTCCCACACCCCCACAGCGCATGCACGTCCCCTCTCTCTCCTCTCCTGCGGTCCCCCCCCGTCCTTTCCTCTAGGAATCCTGTACGGAGCGGCGCGCACGGCAGGTGGTGTGACAGTTGCATACTCCGCTGGGGGCGCCTCGGTAGTTCCGCGGTATGAAATTAAGAGCGCGCGCGCCTCATTCTCTCTCCTGTGCAGCGCCGCGATGAGCGCCCGGACCGCTGCCGTGAAATGAGAGCGGCGACGTTCCTCCCGCTCAAGCTAATTATCTCCCCGCTGCTTCGCATCCACACATGGTTCCCTTTAGCGGGAGATGGGGAATTTTTTTTTGTGTCTCGCATAAGTTTAGACTGTACCGATGGGTCTATACCATGACCACAACGGAAGACAAGGCTAGGTCCTACGGAGCTTCGTCCCTAAAATATATGACAGACAACACACAAATTTCTGTCTGCTTTTATTTTACAGAGACTCAAGAGCGAAAATCTGCATGAATAAAACAATACCAGAGGCTTCTGCTCTCCTACACTGCCACGGAGAAAAATGTCGAATAAAAAAATCCAAGACTGTAACACACCCCATACTTGTTGCTTACAAAAATGCAGGAACTATACCTCGCGACAACTTTCTGTGGCAGCACGGCCAAAGCTACGAAGCCGAATCACGCACTTTTTTACTACGCTTCTGCATGTAGTCCATGAACGCTAACTTTTATATACCATGTAGCGTAAAAAAAAGTTATAAAAAGAAAATATGTAGTTATTATGTTCAAGATTGTTCGCATTGTTATCAAGAAAGCTTATTCCGTGCGGGAATTTCGTTTTTTGCTGTCTCTAGTTTTCTGGTTTGCTGGTGTCATTTCACCTTTTTCCTGCCCCGGTAAACAGCGATGGCGTCGTTGGTTTGCAGCAAGTTCACATCGTGGATTGTGAGCGAGGATGAGTGCGCGTTCGTTAGGTGATCTGCATTCATCGAGCAGAAAGAAAAAGAAGACAGCTGTGCGTCGTCGAGTATTTTGTTCCCCGCATATGCTATCACGGAGAAAGAAGTTGTGTGCGAGTGATACCGTCAGCGCAAGTGGATCTCTCATCGCGATAGTCACCTTGAAAGTGACACCGGCGACTTGTCGGTATTCAGCAAGACCAGCTGCTTGAAAGCAAAATTGCGATTGGAAACTGTACGTAAAAGCAATGACCCTTTTCATAAATCGCGGTATTTCGGTTGCCTGATATTGCTGATACAGTCACGCTAAAGATCGCTTACTGTAACACCGTACCCGTCGGCGTCTACGGCGGGAGTGATTCTTGGCGCTTTGCGATGACAGCGATTGTCGAGGATAATTTCACCAGTGCAAAGCTTCGGCTGGGCAACAGGCGCTTTCATGTCTATTATGCGGCTAACTGCCTGAACAGCGTTCTTGACCGAGTAAGGAGTGCGTTTCATCCGCTTGGATTCACCACATCTGCGACCCATCGATGCGTTCGCGTACACAAACAAAATAACGTGAGCGTCTCCAGAAAGTTTTTGTGTCTCCAAAAGAAGGAAAACGACGATACCGACCCTGTATTCACCGAAATTTACGACATGGTCTCTCGCCATTGCGTTGAATTTTCTATCACACAGTTCCTGCGCGGCCGTGCCACCCCCCCTCCCCCGCCCCCCCCCCCTTTTTTTTTCAAAAAGAACTCTGACCGCTTCAATAAAGCTGCTTGCTGTGTTCCTTAGCAATAAATAATATTTTATTGCTTCGAAAAAAAGAAAACCAAATGCAAGCATTACTGTATGGTGCTTACTTTACACGTGGGCTTGAACCGCTGGCAGGTTAGCGCTATGCTGGAATTCGCAGCATAACACAGCAATGATTCTATGTATTTTTCTTCACTGCTACGTTCATAAGTATCTCAAGGTTTGTCTTAGCTTTCGATTATATCTACATACAACCTATCTTTTAATACGCTATTTCAAAAATAACATCATGAACCTTGGATGTTCGCAGGAAAACGTATACATGTTGGATGCGCTTGCGAAACCGAAACTGAAGTCGCCCGCAAACGGACTACTTGGCGTAGTAACACATGTGCAGAAGCTCCGCCCGCGTAGCTTTGGCTGTGCTGCCACAGAAAGTTGTCGCGAGGTATAGGTGGAACTACTTTGAACTGACAGCCACTGCTAACAGAAGTGGCTGTTATGTCTTATACATGTAGAAAACTTTGCACAGACTGCCAAGTGCCAGGCATGATGTCAGTGTGGCAGGTTCAAGGTGCTGTCGCTTCTCCGGGGGCTCTAAGGCTGTTTCCGGGCTGTCAGACGCAACGGTGGCCGAGGAAATTGCGTCGCGTCAATCTTATCAACTTCCTGCTGACATCGTTTGGGTGCTTGCACAGGAGGTTCTCTCTTCCGGGGTGGCTTTCTAGGTTTACCTGACGGTGTGAGGTACTTAGGAAATTCGGAAATAAGGTGGGAATCGCATTTATAGATAGAACAGCCCTCTTTGGTGCGTCAACTAGCACCGTTCCCTTGAACTCCAAGTTATACGCTGTTAGTACCATGTCCTTTGAAAAATGCTTGGCGCAGACATGGTCGGTACACTCTTATCACGGTAACGTTTAGGACAGCATAAAAAGGCAAGTAACTTATAATTTACAAGTTACATGGTCGTCACAACAATTTTATCTTTGTGTTTTCTTCATTTCCCTCTCACATAGAAGTTACATTGACAGTAGCCTGCCATTTTAAAAGCTAAAGCACCGCGATATGAATTGTAACCTTTAGATTGTAACTTATAAAAGCGCAGTGACTCATTCGTCAGGGGACCTACACTGTGGAGTGGAAGTTTATTGATCAATGTGTCACATCGCGATTTGTCTTGTTCAAAGCTGGCTTTAGCAATTCAGAAGTGGATAATCTATAAAGAGAACGGGTCTTTACGGCAGTAAAGCAAATCACGGTAGCAGCTCTTTTACATTGCGGGATACTGTGGCAAGCAATGGTGGGGTATTAATTGAAACTGCAGATTCAGTGAAGTTAGCCTGCTTCCAAACCCGTAATTGAATTTATGTGGCATAAAATCCGAACTGACATGGGCAGGAGCACAACAACGAAATACCTTATTATGTTGGTTAAATGTTTGTGCTAAACAACTTCTTAAGTTGCTTCCATATCTATTTTGCTTTTAAGCCGCAGGACTAATTGATTTGCCCCCGGGGAGCTTAGCTGATAGCGGAAAAGAAGATACATCAGATGGTAAATCGTGACAAGATAAAGTACTGTGAGCACACGACGACTCACAGTATTAAACTAACGATGCGATCTAAGAACCATTCCGTGACGCCCGAAAAATATGTTACAAAACTCGCAATACAATTTATCCGAATTTCCTCGTCGTCTTGTCTACTTTTTTTTGCTCGCGTGAAAATTAACTGGCCGTAAAGAACAGCAAACGCCAGGTCACAGCATTGCACCATGCAGGCTTAAACGTTATCGATTCGCCAAGAGAGGAGAAAAAGATGCCGCTAAGTTCACAAAACAGCGTGCGACGGCCGCTCCAGGGGGGGGGGGGGGGGGGGGGGCGCATAGAGAGATGTGTGAGCTCGCGGTGAGTCACATACGTGGCGTCCTTCTGGCGCCGCTTCGACTTCATTGAAGGAGGGACGGCGTCATCTCTCCGAGACTTTGCACAGCTCGAGGTGTATGCCGGGAAGAGCATTCGAATGCGAGGCGGTGTGTGCGGTCGTTGACGCCGCGCTTGTGCTGCTGTTTGTTTCCTCCATTTAACCAGGATTTACGCCCCGCGCTTTGATGACGTGCTTGGTGTAATCGTGTTTTGTACGTGAGTGGCGTGTAACTGGTGATACAGTAAGGAAAGGCACTCGTGAACGTGTGCCATCCGCCGCGATTCAACCACCAAGAAATGCAACGGGGACATTTTTAGTGCGCACGCGGCCGTTACAACAAGCTGCATTGCAGATTCTTCGCCTGTCTGAGACTTCAATTATTGAGCGTGTTGCATCGGTTGTTACGCTGGCCAAAGACAGCGTTAATGTGATCTACAGGTAATCAATATTCTCTCTTCACTACGTTATTTGCTTGTGTATATGTGTTTGTCACATGTTTACATGAATATATGCGCATGCTTACGCTACTGTAAGATGGATCGTGTCAGAAAAATAACTCATGTCATGTTTTTATGCAATGCATTGCTATTTTTAGCCTTTCGTACTGTCACCGTAATGGTACCTTGAAATTGCTTGATGAAGGCTGCAATCATGGTGTGAAATATTGTAGCCGGCGTCAACAATGTGCCCCATATCAGCGTTGCCCAGACGAGTCTGAGCGTGCAGTAACTCGTTCCTCTCCTTGGCAGTCTGGGCTGTTTGTCACGCCTAGGACGCCGGTAGATGATATCTCATGGCTTCCATACGCGAAGTGTCGGCTAATTCAACTTATCGCCATGCTTCTATCTCAACTGCGGTAGTTTGAAGTGTACGGCAGAGCATAGGCGTGCGCAGGATTCCCCTTCAGGGGGGGGCGAAGGTTCATCTCAGCGCCCCACCTCCCTATTATGTCAATGTATGGGGCTGACTTTGCGCCCCCCCCCCCCCCACTCTGAGTCACAGCGCCCCCCTCTCCCTATTATGTCTACGTGTGGGTCTGACTTTGCGCCCCCCTCTTAGGTGACTAGGGGGCAGAAGCCCCCTGCCCCCTCGTGCGCACGCCTATGCGGGTGAGGGTTTAAGGCGGTAATGCGGGCTAGTTGGTTGCGATCACTGACGTTCATTTTGGCAATGCAAAAAACAATGAGTGAACGAGTGTTTGCGCGTGCGTGTGTGTGTATGGTGGCGCGCGCGTTTGTGTGTTTGTGTGCGTGTATGTGGGAGTGAATGAGTGTTTGCGTGTGCGTGTTCGTGAACGCCCATTTGTGTGTGCGTGTGTGTCTGTGTGTGTGTGTGTCAGTCAGCGAGCGTTTGCGCTTGCGTGTGTGTGTGTGTATATATGTTGGCGCGCCTTTGTGTGTGTGTGCTTTTTTTGGCCCCCTATATATAAAAATAACTAAAAAAGAAAGTGGGGGGTGGCCCGCACCACCAGGGGGTATAACGGGCTCAAGCCAATCTAACATAAATGAAGAGGAGATATCACAAAGTAATTTTTGGAAAAAAAAGCCAATTTGTTCAAAAAAAAAAAAACTAACAAGGGTAAAACCTCATGAGTATGGCATGTGAGTGAAAGCGATAAACCGGTTAGGTTCTCGGGAAGGAGCAGGTCGAAATTCATCGGCGGCGTATTTCCCCAAGTTCAGTGTTTGGGGTTCGTGTGTGTGTGTGTGTGTGTGTGTGTCTGTGTGTGTGTGTGCGTGTTTATTTAAAATGCGTTGCCGTTGAAGGCGGGAAAGTCCAGACATGACGGCGAGGTGGGATGCGAGCCAGTGGCCTGGAGGATGAGGTAAGCGTTGATGAGGATGGTAGCAGTAGTCTGTCAGAGGTCGAAGTCCATTTCTTCACCAGGAGCAGGGTAGCCGGGCACGGTAGGCTGTCGTTCCAACCAGTGATGCAACAGGAAACCTTGGGCAGCCTGCTTTCCGCTGCGAACTTAGACGAGGCACCGGGTGAAATAGTGGCATGCTTTTCAGAGGAAGATCAGCGAGAGATATTTATTCGCGCACGCGTTGCGGATGCCATGGTTCATGTATTGAGAGAAGATGGAGCAGTGATGCCATCGTTATCAGTCGCAGGGGTGTTCCCCACCTTTGTTGGCGTAACTGCGAGTATAAGCGAGAGCATCCCCGCAAAATTATGATGGACTGCGATAGTAGGGAAACGAAATGGAGTATGAAGCGATGTCCTGATAAAGTGTTAGTAGCTAATGTGCATCATGCGGATGTCATAGTGACGGAATTGCGCATTACTGATGCCAACTGAAGTAGATAAGCACGAGATTTTTTTTATTGGTCAAGAATTCATAATAATGCGCGGGTAGTGTTGTGGCACTGTCGCGCACGCGTAAATGGGTGGCAATGTGTTGCGTGTTTGGGCATTCATTGAAATAGTGTTGTTCATTCAAGCAAAGTGCGCCACATATACACTTGTCCGATGTAGTTATATTAAATCGATGAAGATAATACTCAAAGTGTCCGTGACCAGACAATAAATGTGTTAGGCTTTTAGGAAGCGGGAACCACTGAGGAATTTTGTACGGACTTGGGATCCAATGAAATAATGTTGTGTCATGTCCCTCTGTCTGCCAATGGGTGTGCCAATACGAATTCAAGATTTTATGAAACTGAGTCCGTACTGACCGAATTGATATTTTGGAATAACGCACGAAGCCTGATCTACCTCCTGATGCAGCTGCCGCGTCAGCTAGTTCGTTCCCTAAAATTCCCATGTGGCCGGGTACATGATACAGTTTTATAAGTTTGCCTGTCGAGATAATCTGGTTAAGAAGCAGCTTCATGTCCCGAATTCTTTCGTCATTATCAGTGAGACTTGAAAGTTTCATTAGAAGGGATAGACAGTCTGTGTAAATGTGAGTTGTCATGTTAAAGTTATTTGTAAATACGAAATGGAGTGCTTCTTGAAATGCAATTAATTCCGTGGCGTATGCGCTTGAAGCGTTGCGTATCTGAAATTTCCTGACAGTTATGATTTTTTGATCTTTGGTCAAAGCAATGTATGCCGCTCCCGCCGCGTATGACGTGTATGAGCCATCGGTGTATACGTGAATGGCTTTGTTTTGGAAAGAACCGCTTCTAGTGACGATGAGAGTTTAGTGAAACTAAATTTATATTTTTTACTGGTGTGATGAGCCCATGGACTGCATGGATATAAGATGTCAGCCGGTTTGAATGTTTTTACACCATAGTGAGTTATGTTCCGGAGCGTGAATAGGGAAAATTCTGCAGATAATCTGTCCAACTCTAGTGGTAACGGAGGTGCGTTAGCGAGAATTTGTAGGGATGACGTACGTGTGGTGTAGAATGCACCTGTTAATGAAATTAATACGGCTCGCTGAACCGATAAAACTCGCGCCCTAATGAATTGCGATGGGAACATAGGCCACCATACTGGAGATGCATATGTGAGAGACGGCAGGATGACTTGGCGGTAAAGTCGTCTAATCAGTGTACTGTTTAACGAACGGTGCGATTTAACAAATGTGAGAAGGCGAGATGTGGACACTTCAGCTTTTCCTTTTATACTATAATCAATGTGGGCGTGAAAGTTTAAAAGAGGGGGTCGAATAATACGCCTAGAATCTTAATTTCTTTATTGTGTTTGAGAAAAACGCCGTCCATTCGTATAGATGGACGGCGTTTTGATGTACCAATGTGCCCGTTGTTAAAGAACACAAAGAAGGACTTCTCTGCGCTTACCGTGACTTTTTGTTCTCGCGCCCAATTGGATACTAAACTCAGCACACATGCTCAGCTTTTGCTTGTAACGGAAGTCTGGATGTATCTGTGATGACAGTAATGGTATCGTCCGCATATGCCTGTATGTGTACGCCGGGAGGCATGGGAAGGTCGAGTAAGCTGTGTATTATGATGTTCCACAGTAGCGGGCTGATAGGGGATCCCTGCGGGCTGCCAATGGTTGGGTGAGCTGTCTCTTGTGCGACGTTGGTTGAAAAACTAATAGCGCGGTTCGACAAGAATGATTTCAGTAGGAAGTACAAGTTTTGTGGACACCTGTGCTTGCGTAGAAAGGTTTAAAACTGCGGGATGCCAAACACTATCGAATGCTCCGACAAAATCAAGAGATATATGAGGATGTTAGGAAGTTTGGATGCCTTGTACTCTGATAATTTAGTTCGGAGGTGTGTACAGTGCTAAAGTAGCACTTTTTTCATGAGTAAAGCCGTATTGATTGTTGTGGAGAAGATGGTTAGTGTGCAAGAAATAATACAGACGTGCATTCAGGAGTCTTTCTAACACTTTACCAAAGATAGAGTTCATAACTATTGTTCTATACGCCTTAGGCGAATTGAGCCCGGACGACCTGGCTTCGGTATGAATATTACTTTTCCTTTTCTCCAAGTTTGCGGGAAATGTCCGATTCCTAAGGCGGTATTAAAAATAAAGCGGAAGAATTCGGGATGATATTCAAATAATTCTTTAATGAACGGGTGGGGTTAATCCGTCATGTCCTGGGGCAGAGTGGGAATTACCCTGTTTCATTGCACACTCTATCTCAGATATTGTAAAAGGAGGGTCTGAAGTGTTCCACGGGTAAGGACTGGCCACAATGTCACGCATGATTGTGTGGTGCGTGTTGTCTTGAGAATAGCTGTCTACTGCTACCAATGTATCAAGTAGGAGCCGGGAGGCGGACTCCATTACAGAAGTTGTGCGGGTGCCGTTAGGCAAATCTAGAGAAGTAGAAAAGTTACTTGGTGATGTTTTTGAAATGCTGTTTTGAAA